>WBMW01003851.1:404036-414187 GCA_013396635.1 Penelope pileata
GCCGAGCAGCCCCACCCCAGGTGCTGGCTCCCTGCATCCTTTGGAAAGGTTGAGGCAGCTCCAGGAAGCGGGTAGGCAGCACCACGAGGAGCCAGAGCCTGCCAGGCAGAGCAGACGCTGTGCCAGCGCCTGCCGCCCTGAGTTCCCATTTCCCATCCCGCTGAGAAATGAACGGGGTCCTGCCCCACGCCCTCCCCCAGGGCCGCAGCTCTGCCTCGCTGGTGCTGGCCGGCTCCAGCCCCGGCTCTGATGAGATTTATTTTTTTTTTTTTTTCCCTCCTGTTTTATGAACGTGCGCCATTAGCGGGGCTCGGGGTGAACTGCGGTGGGGGCTCGAAGCCTGACTTTTTTCTTCCCCCTGCTTTTTTGGGGGAGTTGCCATAGCAACTGGGGAAACCCCGCGGGGGGGCACCCGCGCTGCCGTCGCTTTAAGAGCGCAGAGGAGCGAGAAGCAAATTACGCAGCTGCAAGNCCGCATCGCAGGCAGCAGAGCCCGCGGCATGCACCGGACACACGTCACGCTCAGCGGCCCCGCAGAGCACGCACCAAACCCGCACCCTCTGCAGCACCCACACTGCACCCCCCTGCACCGAGCCCACCCCAGCAGCAGCACCAGCACTGGGGCTGTATTGCACGTACTGGACCCGGGGATGGCACACATCATGGTCACCAGACCATGGTCCTATGCACCAGACCCATATGGCATGCACCAGACCCATCTCCTATGCACCAGACCCACATCACATGCCCTGGACACACCCTGCGTGCACCAGACCCTCCCTGCATGCATCAGACCCACAGCTGCTCCACACAGAGCCCAAATGTGGCTCCCAGCGCTGTGGGGCATTGCAGGAGCCGGAGCTGCTGTGCAGTTGAGGTTTTATTATTTAATGGCTTAAAGCTCTGTCTCCAAAGGGACACAGAAACCACAGGAGCTGGCTGCTGAGCCGAGCGCTCCTTTTCTCCTCTCCCTGCAAGGTCAGTGCTGCTGCTTGTCACATAAAACCCACTGCTGTGCTTTGGTTGTGCCTATAAAATACCAGTGCTGCCACCCTGCTCTGGGCAATGCGAGGGCTGCGGCGTGACCTTGTGCACAAAGGTGATGGTCTGCAGGGCTGGGGGGGTCGCTGGGCTGGGAGGGGGGGTTCAGGAGGGAGCAGTGCACCCATGTGCCCGTGGTGGGAGCTCTGCAGCAGGGACGTGGCACGCTGCTAAATGGGACATTGCAGCAGTGCAGGGACCCAGCGCCCACCGCCTCTCCCAGCCCCTGTTTGGGGTGGGTTGGGGCTGGGGCCGAGCCACCTCCCCACCCCACGGCTGCGTCTGTGCAGAGAGAGGGGTGGCTGTTGTGCTGGGAGCCCAACCTCCCCTATCTCAGCCTTCCTACCCCTGAGGAGGGCTCGCCTCTTCCCGCTCGCCAGCCCTGAGCTCAGCTCCCGAGCACCGCAGCGGTTCGGGGTGGTGGGAGCGGTGCGGCTCCCCCTGCACCCGCAGCCTGCCGGGCTGAGCTGCAGCACAGGGGCTGGGCAGCAGGCAGCCTGCTCTGCTCTCCCGCAGCAGCCGCTGCCGCAGGGTTTGTCATGGAGCTCCTCTCGCCGTGCTCCCGGAGGCTGCAGCAGCTGCTCCGCTCGTGGTCTCAGCGCGTGTGAGCTGCCACCCGCTGCGTGTCATTGTCACCGTGTCACCCTGCAGCCTTCCAGGGCCTGGGAGCAGGGACGGGGCTGTTCCGAGGGCTGTGCAGGGAAGGGCTGGGACGGTCCCCAGACAGCCCCGGGGCGGGGGCAGCGGCAGAAGGAATGAGCTGCAGACCGCGGCCTCCGGTGGTCTCTATTTTCCTGCAAGCTCTGGGTGTCAGCTCAGCGTTTTAGAACAAAACGAGAGAGAATAAAAGGAAACAACCCCGTGGTTTGCGGCGTGGTGGAACAACTCTGAGCAGCATTGATTTCTCTGGTGGTGTTGCATAAATATCGCGTGTGTTTTGTCTCTGCTCTTGCCCAGAGCGCTCGGCTCCAACGTGACCCCGAGCATCTCCCTGCCCGGTGGCCTTCTGTCTGTCTGTCCGTCTGCCTGCAGACCGAGGCCGTGTGTCCATCCGCCTCCTCCTCAGCCCCACGTCCACCCCGTAGGCCCTGGTCCCCTCCTGTGCATTCCCTGATCCTGGCAGTACCACGATTTTCTGGGCTGCAGCGCTTTGTCCCAAATCGGGCCCGTGGCTGTTTACCACATTTCGTGCTTCGTTTATTTTTAGTGGGAAGGAAAAGCAAAGTTGGTGCAGAACAGCCGGCGAGGGCTCCTCAGGGTGCCTTTAGGTCCTCGTCAAACCCAAGCTGTCATTTGCTGTGGGTGTCACCGGGGGGCTGAGATGGCCCCGGGGGTCGCAGGGTGCTGAGCAGTCAGTGCTGCAGCTACTGGCTGCCACCATGGCAAAGCGTTTTCCTGCAGAACGTGGCAAGGAAAACAGGGAAACATGGGGTGCAGGTGGCTTTGAGCGAGGCCTGGTGAGGTGTGCAGGCATCTCCCAGCCCCAGTGTGTCCCTGTGCCGCGTTGTCACACGGTTTGTCCCCGCCTGTGCTGACTGCTTGGGTGCTGCTCGTGGGCTGGATCCAGCTGTGGCCCAGCCAGCCCCACCTGGGGCCATTTCTGCAGCTGCTTTGGGCCCTGCATGGGTGAGGCAGCCTGCTGGCACTGAACAGAGGTAAACCTGATGGCTGCCCCAGATCTCCAGCAGCGGGGATGGGGATGGGGATGGATCCGGCGCGAGTGGGGCCCCAGAGCATCCTGTGGGGTCTGGCAACGGGCGGCCGTGGGAACCCCAACAGGAGCAGCAGCAGAGAAAATGGGGAGCCCAAGTGGCAGGGGGCAAGGCATGGCTGGGCCAGGGCTGCACCATGGAACAAGCACACCTGCCTCCGTGTGCGTCACTGGGGGGGACAGGACGAGCTGGTGGGGCAGGGCAGCAGCTGGTCCTGCTGAAACGGCAGAAACTGGGGAAAGCGAGGCTTCTTGAGAGCAAACCCACTGCTTGCAGGAGCAAAACCCCCGGAGGAGTGAGCTGAGGGGCTGCAGAGGCATCACCGTGCTGACAGCAATGCTGCTGGGCACCGCGTGCCATGCAGGGAGCTTCCAGGAGGAGCGATGCAGCCCTGCCCTGCGTGCCCATCGCAGCGGGGCTCTGCAAGGCGTGGGGCAGCAGCAGCACTCGAGCCTGAGGGGTTTCCCTGCAGGGCAGCAACCCCAAAATGAAGGCTGGGAGCTCGTCTTGGGGAAACCCTCACCTAGAGCTGAGCTGTGGGGCACTCTGCCACCTTCCTCGCTTTGCATCACCATCGTTGCATGGTCTGTGGTGGGGGAGAGGCTGCTGCGTGGCACAGAGCCCTGCAGCACTGCCCCGTGGGCTGGGGGGGGCTCGGCCATGGGGACCCGTGTGGGTGACCAGCAGTGGTGGGGACGGGGCTTGTGCAGTGCTGGGGGGGCTGCTCGGTGCCTGGCACCGCTGCCTGTGCAGGCATCAGCAGACAGCCGAGCCCTGCCCGCTGCTGAGCACAGCAGAGACAGAGTGCTGCAAAAGCAGCCAGCAGTGCTGCTGGGGAGCTGCCCTGTGCCCCGGTAACGCTCTGTCCCACCGTGCGTGCAGCTTTTCAGGCTGTAACTCTGGATGTTTCCATCCCAGGGACCGTTGCTTTCATGGAGCAGGAGCTCCCCAGGCTGATTCTATTGCATGGAATAAGCACATTTTTGTGCTGTTGTTTGTCGAAGAGCTGCTGCTCGGTGCTGCTAATCCCGCTGTGCTCCCCATCACACCGCCAGCCCTGTTCAGACACTGCTGAGACCAACGGGCCCTGGTGCTGGAGCATCTCCGTGCTGGGGCAGCACCTGGAGGTCGCTGGGTGCTGCACCCCGGGGCCAGGAGCAGGGTCACCCCTTCTGCTGTTCTCCCAAGCTGCATTTTGGCACAGGAGCAGCTCCAGCTCAGCACAAGGACTCACCAGTTCTCCCCAGGTCCCCCCAGCATTGCTCCCGGTGCTGTGTGCTCCCAGGGGCCGCGGGTGTGAAGGTCCCTGCACAGAGCTGGGGCTGCGTGCTGGCTGGTGGCCGTGCAGAGCTGAGCCCTTGGGCTGCTGGAGCACCATTTGCAGGGGGGATTTCTGTCGTGGGGCTCAGGTGCAGCTTCCCGAGGCCGGGTTGGAGCTGCTCGGGGTCTGTGCAGAGCCAGAGCTGCAGACGTGTCCTGTTCTGGGGCACAGGCTGTTGCTGTCAGCTCCATAGGCATCATCCCACAAGCACGAGATTCTCCCGTGTGTTTTGTGTCCTGCAAGAAATTCCTCCTATCCCTCATCCTGCAGAAAGATGAAGACAAGGCAGAGGAAATCAGGGCCCTGTGGGATGGATCCTGCAGGAATCCTCCCCAGTGCCCCACATCTGTTGCAGGGACTGTGCCACATGTGCAAGTGATGGCCTTGGTTCTGGCTGTTTCCACCCAGAAGGTCCCATGGCCCAGGCTCCTTGCACAGCTGAGGGTCCTCTAGGTGGGGCTGCATGGAGTCCTGCTCTGGATTCCTTCCCCCATTGACTTATTTGGGCTTCACAGCCCCTCTGGCTTCTGTCCTGCCAGGTCCAGGCTTTTCTTTCCTGCTGCCCCAACTCCTGAGATTCATTTTTAGGGTTTTTGGGTTTCTGCCCCTGTGCCATGCCATCCCCTGCTTTGGGTTGCCTTCCACCCTGGCATCCTTACAGGATTTCTTTCCTGCCCATCCTCCCAGCTTTGCTCTGACTCCTTCCAGCAGCCTCAGTTATTGGCTATTTTTCCAGCTCCCAGCGCCCTGCTCCTGATTGCTCCTTGGCTCTCCCCGCAGCTGCCATTGTCTCCGTCTCTGGCGAGCACACGGCGCTCGGGGACTCACTCATTTATCTTTGAACGCTTTCCATTTCCTCTCTGTGTATTCTTCCTCATGCCTAATGGACGAGCTGCTGCCGGGAGAGCCAGAGCTGCTGCGTGTGGGCTGCGTGCCACGGCTCTCACCCGGGCTGTCTGCAGCTCGGGGCTGGCCAGGACACGGCTCCCGCTGGAGGGTGACAGCTCCATCCCTGTGCCATTCCCCCCCCCAGGGCTGTGCTGCAGGGCCAGCAGGGAGCTGGGGCTGAGCGGGCAGGAAGCAGAGAGCTCTGCTGCAGATCCTGCATTTCGGACGTGATCAGATCATCTTGGGTTTCCCATGCCTTCACGGCGAGGCTTCACCTCTCGCTGCAGCTGCTCATCCGAGGTCACACGGCTGCTGTAACTCTGAGTGCGAAGAAGCAATTGCCTCTGCCCGTAGAGGTGAAGTGTGCAGCAGCTGCGTGGGTTGCGTGGGGCTGCAGGCTGCCAGAGGGCAGGAGGCAGCGGCGATGCCAGGTTTCTTGGGGCGAGGAGCTGACCTTTGAGACTGCAGAGGTCCGTGCAGCCCTGCCTGAAGGCAGCAGGGCCGGGCTGGGCTGTGCTGGGCTGGGCTGCAGCACGCGCTGCCAGCGGCTCGGTGCTGGATGCTGATTCACGCTGCTGTGTTACAAAGCCCCATGGCCGTGCACAGTCGATCCGGGAGCTGTGATGCTGCGGGCACAGCGCTGCTGCCCCTTCCCTGGGCTCCCCTCCATCTCCACCACCATGGGCTGCACCCCCGCTGTGGGGACTGCCCTGGGGCTGCTCCGGCTCTTGCTGCTCCTCGGTGCCCTGTGCTGGGGGTGGGCAGCACAGAGCCCTGGGGAGAGGAGAGGGCTCTGAGCACAGGGGTTACCCTGGGGGAAAAATGGGAGGTTTTCAATGCAAAAGGCACAGGCTGGTGGTGCTCCCCCCTTCCTCCTCCCCTCTTACCTCTCTTCTTTCCCAGCCTTGGACCAGAGCCCAGGCAGCACTTAGTGGTCTCAAGCACAGACACCAGCAGCTGGAACGTGCAGGGGATGGGACCTGTAGTGTCCTGGCCGTGCCCAGCACTGTGGGTGCAGCGGGACAGCAGCACCTGCTCGGTGCCGTGGATGTGCACAGCAGATGCTTTCTGTAGCATCTTCCTCTGCTGCAGTTCCCATCCATCCCCACGTGGGCCCAGGGCCACTGCTCGAGCTGCAGATCTCTGGGTCTGCCCTATTTATTTGCAGGCAAGCAGGATCTGTGGCTCTCCTGGGATTAACTGCTGCTGCTGCAGCACGCGGGGAGCTGTGCTTCCTTACCTGATTTCACCGCTGGATGGGCGATTCCCATCTAATTAATGAGAAGCAGGCAGCAGCGTGCCATGGCCATGGGTGGAGCGGGACGCAGCGAGGGGCAGGGCTGGGGGTCTCTGCCCCAGGAACGGGTGGTTGGGGGTCTGTGTTGCCTTATGGGTGAGGAGAGCCCCTGCCCTGGGCACCTGGCATCGTGGTGCTGCTGGGCACAGGAGCCTGGCACAGAGCAGAGCTCCGCTGTGCTCAGGGTGCGATGCACATCAGTGCCATGGGGGTGACCCCAAGGTTTAAATCCCCCTCGCACAGGGGCTGGCTGCTGCGTGGGTGCTTTGCAGGGCTCCGTCCCCACCAGATTTCCCCCCCTGATCTCTCTCTGTTGCCTTTCATCTGCAGTTCCCCCGTGCCCAGGACCCGTGGTGCCGCGGCCATGTCTCTGCCGGGCAGCAGACGTTCGTCCACTGGATCGCGAAGGTGAATGCGCGTGGGGAGCAGGAGCAGTGCCCACCCGGGGGGGGGGATGGCACAGCGGGGGCACAGACACCCAGCCTGGCCCTGGGGTGCTGCATGTCGCTGGATGCTGCCCGCAGCTCCCTGACCCCGCACAGAGCATCCCCAGCACAGCACCTGTCCGTCCATCTGTCCGTCTGTCTGTGTGTCTGCTGCAGCCGGCACCGCATCGTCCATCCTGGGGCTGACACCTCGGTCCCAGGGTCTGTCCTTTGCCCCAGGACCCTCTCCTCGGTCCCATCCACCGCGGGCAGTGCCCGTGCCCCATCAGCAGCACGAAGGCACCAGGCTCAGGCAGTGACGCTGGGGGATGCGCTGCCCCTTGGCTCTCCTTGAGCTGCAGCAATAGACAACGAGGGGGAAAGAGAGAAAAAAAAGCATTTATCCCCCTCTGGATGTTTCCACACCCTGGGCTGCAGTTTTTTAGTTACGGGCTGCAGCCGCTGCCAGCAATGGGGCAGATGTGGGGATGCCATGTGGGTGCCCAGGGGGGAGCAGGTGCCCCCCCCAGCACTCCCTTTATGCCCGTCGCCGTGCCCGTGCCATTTTGATCCCCGCTGTTTGTTTTGTCCTTTTTGTCTTGTGTGTTCTCGGTGCGGTGGTTGGCAGTCGCGGGCTTTATGGACGGAGTGGCTTTGCCTCCTTCTTTAAGTCGTCAGCGCCCTCAGCCACTCGGCCTGAGACACAGCCTCTTCTCCCTGCCTCCAGGCGGCCCTCGCCCCCCGGGAGGGACACCTACGGCACCTCCTCGCTGAGCAGCAGCAGCAATTCTGGCTCCTACAAGGGCAGCGACAGCAGCCCCACCCCAAGGTAACCCAGCACCAGGGGCTGCCCCGGGAGCAGGAGCGCAGGCGCTGCCGAGCCCCCGCCGTCCTCACGGCCCCTCCACCGCCGTCCTCCTGTCTGTCACCCCCCTGCCAGCCCTGTCCCCGTCCCTCCTGTCCTGCCCTGCCTGTGGCTGTGTGCTGCATGCGTCCGTCTCTCTGCACCCCAGGAGCAATGCTGGGTCCTGCAGGCTGGCAGGAGCTGTGCTGAAGGCTCTGTGCTGCCCGGGGGATGCGGGCTGGGGGCCGAGGGCGCTGGGGGTGTTAGGGGAGCCCGGCCCATGGGCTCAGTGCAGGAACAGAGCTGGGCGCTGCGCTGCAGGATGGAGTTTGGGGCTGCCTGTGCGTGGCTGCAGGCAGAGGCTCATCCCCAGGGCTCTGACAGCTGTGTTGCAGCCCCCAGAGGTGACACCAAATCTGGGAGCTGGGGTTACCTGGCAAGCAGAGCAGGGATGGGGTGGCCACGGGCGCTGCAAGGCTGCCGTCCTGCTGGGCTGCTCCTAGCACGTTGCTGATCTCTGCACGGAGCTGCTGGGCCACCTGCACCGTGCCTGGTGGTTTTGGGCTGCCCCGTGGCGATGCACGGGGGTTTGGGCTGCTCTGCTGTGATGCACAGAGGGCTCGGACCACCCCACTGCGACGTGCAGGGACGTGGAGCACCCAGCTGTAAGGCATCAGCAGCTCGAACCGTGCACATCTGTGTGCCTTGTGCTGCTCCCTCCCGACCTGGGTGTGCAGCTGCAGAGCTGCAGCCTCTCCCTCCCCACCTGCAGAGCTGCCCCGGGCTCTGAGCCAGAGCTGCCAACATCACCTGCCCTGGTGGCAGCACAGGGAGGTCCAGCACCTGCCCCAGACTCAGGCAGGGTGCAGCAGTGCTGCTGCAGCCCGGGACATGCTGGGTGCCCGGCTCTGCTCTGTGTGCAACTCAGCACATCCAGACCCATCCCACTGCACATCTCTGGTGGGACCCACCCCGCCCTGGGCTCTCCATCCACACCCTGCAATCCCCCAAATCTCATGCAGCGCTTGGTGGCACTGCCAGTGAGGCTGCAGAGCTGTGCCCAGGGTGGCACAGCCCATCCCCCTGCCTGGGGGCTCCTTCGGGGCACGCTATGGGGCTGGCATCACCCTGCACCCTGCAACATCTCCTAGGGGAGCACAGCCCCGTGGTGACAGCTGTGTCCCCGCAGGCGCTCGTCCAAGTACAACCTCTGCAGCGACAACCACGGGATCAAGCCGCCGACGCCGGAGCAGTACCTGACCCCGCTGCAGCAGAAGGAGGTCTGCATCCGGCACCTGCGGGCACGCCTCAAGGACACCCAGGAGCGGCTGCAGGACAGGTGGGCGTGGGGTGGGTGCAAGCACGCAGCTCTCCTGGTCAGGTTTTCCCCAAATCCGAGCTCGTTGCCACGCTGTCGGGGCCGCACGTTGCACTGGAGGCGGCTGCGCTCTCTGCTTCGCCGCCGGTTTTTCTCTCCCACGGTTTTTTGGAACGTCAGCATCACGCCGTGCCTGAGCTCCATCTGCTCCTCCGGGGCTTAGGCACAGCCTGGCTGCTGTGCCAGCTGCCACACACGGCCCTGGGCACCGGCTGTCCCCACACAGCCCTGGGGACGGGCATTGCTCCCGGGGGTCCCTGAGCCTCTGCACCCAGCGCTGGGGTCCCAGCCGTGGGTTTCTCTGGGTGCTCTCACCCTGCTGCCCACGGTGATTGCATCCAAAAACCCTTGGGAATTGTGCACATGATGCTCAGCATCCTCATCTCGGGGCGTTGGGGACCGCGGTGACCCCCCCTGCCCGCGCGCCCGCCCCGTCTCCTTGCAGGGATGCTGAGATCGAGGACCTGAAGACGCAGCTGTCGCGGATGCAGGAGGACTGGATCGAGGAGGAGTGCCATCGCGTGGAGGCTCAGCTGGCGCTGAAGGAGGCCCGCAAGGAGATCAAGCAGCTGAAGCAGGTGATCGACACGGTGAAGAACAACCTGCTGGAGAAGGACAAGGGCCTGCAGAAGTACTTCGTGGACATCAACATCCAGAACAAGAAGCTGGAGACGCTGCTGCACAGCATGGAGGTGGCACAGAACGGGGCGCTGAAGGAGGAGGGGGCCGCCGAGTCGGCGGGGGGATCCCCGGCGCGGTCCCTCACCCGCAGCTCCACCTACACCAAGCTCAGCGACCAGGCGGGCGGCGAGCGCACGGCGGGCGGCTCCCAGACCATCTCGGTGGACGAGGGGGCCGACAGCGGCTTTGCGGGGGGGGACGAAGCCCCCGGGCGCCCGGACTTGCTGGAAGGGGGGGACCCCTGCGGGCGGCTGCCCCCCAGCTCCACCTACGAGAAGCTGCTGGGGCTGCGGGGTGGCGTGGAGGCGGGGGTGCAGGCCAGCTGCCTGCAGGAGCGGGCCATCCAGACGGACTTTGCGCACTGCCAGCCCGACCTGGACGCGCTCCTGGAGAAGGTGATGAAGTCGCAGGCGTGCAGCCTGGGCAGCCCCACCTTGGCCTGGGTCTCCGAGCTGGAAGACGTCGCGCCCGGCTGCGAGGCTCCGAACCCCGCCGGGGCCACGGACCTGGACCCCGAGGCCGGGGGGGAGCAATGCAGCCCGGCCGTGCAGCAGCCCCGCAGCT
>WBMW01003851.1:435749-451207 GCA_013396635.1 Penelope pileata
TCTGGGAAAGTGTCTTCTTTTTTTTTTTTTTTTTTTTTTTTTTTTTTCCTTTTGCTCAAAAAAAGAGAATCTTTCCGGGCAGAGAGTTCTTGCTTCAAAGCGTCCTATTTTCTTACTTTGAGGAGATAACTTGAGCACCCACGAGGGAACAGAGAAGTTCCAAGGACAGCCACGAGACAAATAAAACCCGGGATTTTCAGCAAGTGCATTAAAATGGGCCACGAGGAGATGCTTAAAAGAGCAGATAATGGGATGAAGCAAGTTTTAATTGCTTCTCTTCCTTGCTTGTATCTTGTAAATACTGAAATACCAAGTGGTGGGTTTTTTTTTCCTGCTTTAAGCTATAGCATTATTTCTTACATTAAATCTGCCAGGTGCAGCTCCTGCCTGCGGGCTGTGACTTCCCTTGGACACCCCCAGCAGCAGGGCAAATGCACAAGGAGTTGAGCTGAAAGAAAACAAACGGTGGAAAAGGGACCTGCTGGCATCTCTGGGGCCTGACTGCTTGGGGCTTGGCTGATCTGGATGCGTTTAATAGTGTCAAATGTAAATGTGAGATTTTTCTGGTGTGCAGAAGCACCTCCCTGGGCAGCAGCACTGCACCGGGGCCAGCTCACGGCATGCATCCTTCACACTCCAGAAAACAAAACACAGCAAAGAATTGGAGAAAAGGGATGGGGAAGGAAGCCCTTTGTGCTTCTCAGGCATCACTCAGGACCCGGACTGCAGCCGTCCTGCAGACGCCCCAACACATCTCCAGCACGCAATCCAACCCCCCATGGCGGAGCTGCACCGCAGGGCCCGGGGTTCGCATTAATTCAGCACACAACCGGGGAGCGATTTGCTCAGCTCCTGCCAGTGTGCACCAGACCGGAGAGCTGCAAGGTCAGCCCACGGTCAGGCACGGCTCTGGCCCTAAAAATAACCGTCCCCAGCACGGCCGAGCGCAGCGGTGCTGCCAGCAGCGATGGCCGATCCCTCCTCTCCCCCCTCGCTGTTGCCAGGAGAGATGTAGGGGTGCTGAGGAGTCCTCGCAGGGTGCTGCTGGGGGACGTGGGGCTGTGGGATGGGGTTTGAGGGCAGCTGAGCTGTTCCCGACATCCTGCCATGACCTCCCGGTGTGGCACAGACGGGGACAAACAGGAGCCCGTGGCTGCAGCCTCCTGCACTGAGCAGCTCCTTGTGTGCTGGTGGTCACTCTGCTCTGGAACTGGTAGAGAGGGCTCAGTTTTGGGGAGTTCTCACTGCTTTCTGCTCCTCTTCTATATTGGAAAGTCAAGTTTGGGTCCCCCTGTGACTCATTGCAGCATCTCCTATCAGGTGCTCTAGGAATGATGGGTGTCCTGCTGCCAGGGGAGCCCTGAGGCGGATCGAGTGATGGTAGGGGGGCACAGCATCTCCTCCACACCCCTTCCCATCCCCACGTGTCCCCCTGCAGCCGGAGGGGAGGAAGCAGAGCTGGGCAGATGTGACCCCCAGATAAGGGGTGATGCTTCCCATTGCACAAGCTGAGCTACACAGCACAGCCTCTTCCCCAGCTTCCAAACCGCTGCTCAGCTGCTGCAAGATCAAGGTCTGCAAGAGGAAGCAGCTTTGCTCGAGGCAGCATCCATCCCTCAGGCTGGGTATAGGGGCAAACACAAACATTGAGAGAAAAAGTGGCGTGTAACTTCTTATTCTGATGCTTTAATACCTTAAGCAGGACCCTGGGAGCAGTGGTAACCCCTGTGTGCAAGATCTGCCCATGGACTGGGCTGGCCTGGCACTGTCCTCCCCCGTTCTGCTCAGCCACATGCTGGTGGCTCAGATTCTTCACTACTGAAGCTTGCAGGTTGCACCAGGCCTCGGGTGGCTGTGGTGGAGGTGATCCAAGCAGAGAAAGGCTGCAAAAACCCAGGGGATCCCTACAGGTCAGCAGGGAAAGTGCAAGGAACGTTTCAGCAAAAGGACCGATGGCAAAGGCTCTGTTTGATTTGGCCCTGGTTGGCTTTAGCAAACACCACACCAAGCCTCAAGCATCTGGCAGGCACCCAGGGCGACCTCCGGGTGGGGGCCCAGCCCCTTCCTCCCCACATTGGAGCAGTGCCCGTGGTGCCCTGCTCCGCTCACGGCCCCTCCTGCTGCCCGCAGCCCCAGCCAGGTCCTTGTGCTGCACAGCACCGGGCTCATCCTGCAGGGATGCAGCACCGCCGAGGAGCAGTTATTCCCACTCCTTCCTGCATCCGCAGCAGTCCCGTTTCTAACATTACCAAAGTGTTTCCATCGCTTTGGTGACAGCTTTTGTTCCCTGGGTGCTCTCCGCCGGCAGCGCAGCGCTCTGCACATCTCCGCCCGTTTCGCTCCCAAGTCACAACAGCAGCGCGAGGCCCAGCCGTGCTGTCACAGCGTGTTCCCAGCCTGAGTCACAGCTGCTGGGAACACCCCCACAGCCCCGTGCTGCAGAGCTGTGTGCTCCCGGGGCTGAGCGGGCACGTGGGGATGCAGCACCCCGGGATGCCGACCCTACCCCCTGCAGACCGCTGTGCTCCACAGGATTGCTCCATCCCGGGCAGCTCAGCTCCTTTGGGAGTGCCTGGAAGTGTGGCTGTGTCCTTTGGTGGTGCACAGGGACAGATCAGAGCTGGGTGGGGTTTGACAGGAGGGGGTGCAATGTCTGCAAGGCCCTGATGGAGCGGGAAGCCATGGCGGCTCGTGGGCTTTCTGCAGCCACGTGGAGAAATGCAGAGCTCTGCAGACATCGGGACTGGGGCCAGTGCTTTGTCCCTGACCCAGGGCTGCTGCCACATCGAGATCTGCAGGGTGTGGAGCAGGGGGTGTCTGCCCATGCTCCAAAGCACCCCACCAACCACCCAGCGTGGGCATGGAGAGCAGCTGGAGCCTCCCAGGAGCAGCTCTGGGGGGTTCCTGCTGAGGGTCGCTGCCCAGCACAGCCCCTCACCCCCAGGGGCTCTGGGAAGAGCAGGAGCCTCGCTCTGGCTTCTTGCTGGGGCTGTGGGACCCCCATCCCCTTTCTTTTTCCTCTCCTTAATGGCAGCGAGGTGTTGGCACTGCCCTAGCCCAGGACAATGTCACAGAGCAGGAGGCGTGGGATGGATTTTCCTTTCGTGAGATCTGTAATTATCAACCCCTTTCAGTTTGCGAGCTCCTGAGAGCTCTCCCATGGCAATGCAGACCCCACACAGGGCGTTCCAGACCGGTGACAAGGAACTCGCCTTCTCACAGCCCCTCCCCAGCCCGTGGAGCCCAGCAGCATCGGTTTGGCAGCCACAAATCGCTGCTCATTAGGAGCAGTGGGAGCGCGGTCGCTGCGTGGGAGCAGCAGTTCCCAAGGCAGCGATGCTCTGCGTGCAGCCCGCGGCGAGCCAAGGCAGCGAGCAGCTGGAGGAGGCAGGCAGCGAGGGGCTGGCACGAGAGGGGCTCAGCCTCTGCCCACTGGCTCAGCACGTGTGGGCTCAGCTCCTTCAAAACAGAGCCCGAGGTTGGTCCCCATCACTGCATGGGGAGGGAACCCCTCGGGGTAGCTGTGCCTATTGCTCCCCAGTGTTTCAGAGCACAGTTCTCTCCAGCACAGGAAAGCTTCATGTTTGCTCTGCTCAGACCCTCCTTTAAACCCTTTTTCATGTAGGTCAGTCTCCATCACTGCATTTCTGTGCAGCAGAGGGAACCCAGGTGCCCTCCTGGGTACCAGAAGCCACCGGGAGCCTTAAACTGCGCTGCTCCACCTCCAAGATGAACTCAAGCACCCATCTGCAACCTCCATCACAACGCTGATAAAACCTCGCCTTGTCCAGCGGGGGTTAACCCAAAAAGCCCAAATTTCGCAGGCTGAGTCAGACCTCGGTTCGTGTAAGCCGCAGCACGACTGAGTCAGCGGCATCTCTTTGCACTGCTATTTCATGACATCTCAGATAACAAATATCACTCACGCTGGACCGCAGCCAGAGCAGTGGGAGCCAAATCCCTGTCTCCCACAGCGTATCTAAGCACACATCTCTATGAAAAAGCAAAATACGCCTCTACCCACCCGAGAGGAAAGAGGAAAACTCAGAAGGAAACATAAAACCTCGGGCCTTCATTTTTTTTTTTTTCCTAGGCCGTTTTGTACCCGCTCAGCACGCTGCGTTACCTCTGGACAGACACGAGGCACCTTCAGGAACCCTGCTCAGCACTTAATGCTGCGGCTCTTTGGCTCTCAGTTGCTCTCCAGGTGCAAATAGCTGCATTTTCTGCGTGCATACGTGAAAGCCAACAGAGCCGTGGTTGCCTCCTGGAATAGCTGTGCCTGTTGCTCCCCGGCTGTTCCGGAGCACAGTTCCCTCCTGCACAGCAAAGCTTTGTTTTTGCTCTGCTCAGACCCTCCTTTAAGCCCTTTTTTTGCACAAGGCAGCGTTACCAGGAGGCCCAGACAGGATGTCCCGATGCCTGGTGCACCCCAGCGAGCACGAGGACGATGCCTCACCCATCCCCACATCGTTCTTTTGCTGCCAGTTGCTTAGAAAGAGGTTTTGATGGAGCAGGGAGAGAACGCAGCAGGGCTGCAGCTGCCCCTGTTGTTCTGCTGCAGAAACACCCCCAGAAAATGCTCTGAGAAACCAAAGCTCTGCAGTTTAAGAAACACAGCCGTGCTGGAAATTCCCTGCAAAGATCCCTTCCCCAGAACCCCATTCCCCGCTGCAGGAACACGAGATGTTATCTCAGAGGCAGCCCCGGGCGCAGGAACACCCACCTCACACAGCCCCAGTGCAGCCTGCACTGCTTTCTGCAGGGTGCTGGGACCCAGAGGGGAGGGCAGCCCCACTGAAAAAAAAAATCCAAAGCTTGCAGATGGGAGATTTTTGGCAGAGGAGCAGCAGTTGGGTACGTTCCCTTGGCGTGTGCTCTGCAGCCCCCAGCACAGCTGCCTCCCCTGGGTGGGCTGGGATGGAGGGGATGGAGGGGAAGGGCTGCTGGAAGCCAATGAGGAGAGCATTTGGGGAAGAACTGAATGTACCTGAGCAAATAGGAACATGTGGAATGTATTCGGGAACTGCCCATGCCAGGAAGGCTCAGTGCAGGCAGGACAGAATGGCAAATAGGATGAGCATGTAGGAAGGCAGCAGATAAGTCAGGAAAAGGATAAACGAGTAAATGGAGAGGTAGAGGAGCTGCTCAGCTGCCAAGGATGCGGCCTGGTCTGTAATTAGTGATACGCTGCTCTCTGTAGAGGTGTGTGATTGGGAAATGTGGGGTCTGTTGGGAAGGCACCGGGGCTGATGGGCTCTCTCTTCTGCTCCTGTTTCCTCGCTGGGTGCAGCCAGGAGAGCAGCAGCACAGCACAGCACAGCCCCGCTGCCTCGGGCTCGGGTGGTGCCAGGCGTCTGCGGTACAAACAGCGCTGGAAACCCCCAACCTGGCAGGGAAAATCACCTCGTTGTGCAACAAAATCCGTGCTTGGGAGTTACCAGTCTCCAGCTGTGACCCTCCTGGCTCAGAACAGGAGCGCAACCATCCACGGGCTGGACGGGGTAGCACTGTTTTCCTTTCCAAACGCAGCAGCTCCTCGCACCCCACCTGGGGCACAGCAGCTCCTGCCCCAGGCTCCCACGCGGGTACCAGGGGCCTCCCCCGTGGTGCTGGGCTCTGGAGGAAGCCCTGTGCACCCCGTGGGACGTGGCCGTGGTGCCAATCCCCCAGGCCAGCTTTCCACCATGACTACAGAGTCAAGGAACATCAGCTCCAGGTCCTTCCTGATAACGAAGCAGTGCTGCTTTCAAAAGCAAACACTCCTGGCTGGACGTCCGAACACAGCCCAGGAGCAGGCTGGCATCCTTCTCATCACGCTGAATAAACGCAGCCGGGAGCTGCAGACCCACCCGGGAAGGAGCCAGAGCACGAGGGTCGCTGTCTCCTTCTGGGAAGATGTGGTGATGTCCAGCACTGGGGAGCAAAGATTAAATTATTGATTATAACAAGAAACTGAGCCAAAATGTGCAGACATCCTTTTCTAGCTGCAGGCATGAGCACAGAGATCTCTTGCTCCCAGCTCTTGTCCCTGCTCCCACTCTCCATGCCAGCTGAGCTGCCAGAGCTTGGTGCTGACATGAGCCAGCCCAGCAGCGATCTGAGCTGTGAATGCTTCACCCAAACCAGAAGCTGAGGGCTGCAATGCTACACCTAGAAAGGGGGGCACCTACACCTAGAAATGGGTGAAGTACACCTAGAAATGGGTGAAGTACACCTAGAAATGGGTGTACCAATGCCTAGAAATGGGTGCACCTATGCCTAGAAATGAGTGAATCCACGCCAGGGGCACTGAAGCACTCCCTGCCCAGAGGCACCGGGGTAGCAGAGCCTCCTGGGTCTGGCTGGCCACAGCCCACGCAGGAAACGTAGAGCAGGAAACATCCGGCAGCAGAAGCAGCGTTACAGAGAGCAGGCAAAGTTCCCAGGAAATTGTGCAAAGCCGGCTGCTGAGAGGAAACGCTATCAGAGAGCACAGAGAGAAAATCTTAGCAACGCAGACACGTGAAGAGGAAGAGGAGGAAATAACGAACTACATAGGAAGGGGAAAAAAAAAAAGGAAGTCCTACAAATACCGTCTGGGGAAGGGAAAACTGCTAAAACACAGCACTGTGAAAAACTCAGATACAGTGACAGACATCGGGCACAGGTTGGACTGCACAGCCGTAAAGCTGAGCTCTACCTCACACAGAAATGATTTTTCGGATGAGATTGGGAGCTCTGCCTCAACTTTTTCTTCCTGTGGGGGAGGCAAAAGTCCCGAAGTGGAACAGCTCTTGGGGCAGAGGAGAAAATAAAACACTTTCACAGGAGCAAATGCTGGTTTTGGAAGAGCCCAATCCCTGCCTATGGCTTTATTAGAACAGAAGAAAAGAAAAAATAATGGAAGTGAGAAAGGAGATTTTCCTAGAGAGAAAATAAACCAAGCAGTAATGATGGAGCATGGGAGAGCCAGAAAGCAGCACGCTGCTCCCTGCAGGGGCAGCTGTACATGTGACAGCTGTACAGGCTGATGGTGATGGTGATGCCTAGGTGACCTCAAAGGTTTTTTCCAACTTCAGTGACTCTGCGATTCTGCTCGCACCCTTCTGTACAAACCCAGGCTGTCTCCTCCCACCATCCCCTTTTTGCTCTTCCATCTCTTCCCCACGAAGCAGCCTAGTCGTCATTCTCCCTCCAGAGCTGGATTTGCAGTGAAACGCGTCCCCCCAGCTCCACGAGCAGACGGAGCAGCCCGGCACAGCCCGGCACAGCTCGGCTCAGCCCGGCACAGCCCGGCTCAGCCCGGCACAGCCCGGCACAGCTCGGCTCAGCCCGGCACAGCTCGGCTCAGCCCGGCACAGCCCGGCACAGCTCGGCTCAGCGCGGCACAGCTCGGCTCAGCCCGTGCACGCCGCCTCCAGCGGCTCCGCGGCAGCGCGGGGCGGGTGCGCGCATCGCGGCCGCTGATAACGCCGCGCTCCGCAGAGCCCCGGGCAGGACACGGCCCGGAGATCAGCGCTGCTGCCCACCGCCAGCAACGGAGCAGAGGGGCAGGAAGGAGGCAGCTCCAGGTCCGGCCTCTCTGCAGCACTGCCACCCACCGGCCCCGGGGAAAAATCGCTTTTTTGAGCAGGAATAGCTGAAAGCCTGGAGTACGGCAGGGGGGATATTAGGAAAAAATTGTTCTCCGAGAGAGTGGGGATGCATTGGCACAGCTGCCCGGGGAGTGGGGGAGTCACCGTCCCTGGGGCTGTTCAGAACCGTGGGGATGTGGCACCTGGGGACATGGCTCAGAGGGATGGGCTGGGGGTGGGCTTGGAGGTCTCCTCCAACTTTAATGATTCTGTGATTCTATTCTATGAAATCCCACCTGAGAAGCTTCCCAATGCCAACCAGAAACTGTGCAGCGAAACTTTCAGCGGAAACCCCGTCCAGCACTCAGTCACTGACCCAGGTCCCCACAGGAGCACGTGTGGAGGCGAGGACACACAAACTCCCATGACGAGCAATTAAAAATGAGTGTCCTCCACCAGGCAGATGTGACTGCATCCAGCTCCGAGGGAAACACCCGGTGTGAATTCCCTTGCTCTGGTTCATGCAGATGAGCGGCCATGGTCAAGAGCATCCAGTGATGCAGGTTGGGAAGCCCCGTGTTCACCTGTCAGAAAAGATCTTAAAACACGCTGCCATGATTTTTAATCTCGTTTAGCTGCAGGCAGCTCGGCGCTGGGAAGCCTGCGAGCAGGGCAACCCAAAGCAGCACGCACATCACCCAAACCACCAGGACAGGCAGCAGCCATTATTAGAAAGGGTCAAACGCTGTTTTCCTATTTTGTGGGTTTTAATTACTTTCACAATAATTTACAAATAGGCTGTTAAGCACGCTATAGGCTCACTTAGTAATGAAGAATTTAAATTAATTCAACTTGCTGTACGAGAGCCCTTGCTGAGCTCTGGTGCCTGCTCCTGCAGCTCTGCGTTAATCACCCAGCCAAGCAAGTTCCTCGTGCTGAACCTGCCCAACCCGCCGGCCCTCCCCGCCTGCAGCACCCAGAGCTCACTCTGCTCACACTGAAGCAAGGACCCAGGAGCTGCAGAGCACGAGGGGGGTGCATCTCCAGCACAGCAGCCACAGGGCTCCAGGCTAAGGCAGGAGACAGACTGGACTGCACGCTCTAACGCTTCCCACAGCTGCAATCCAGCCTCTTCCACACGACTCTGCCAGTGCCAGCACAGCTCCCAGCTCGCTGCTGTCTGAATGCCTGCGGTGCCCCCAAGTTCTGCTCCAAAGCCCAGGGCTAGGACAGCAGCCGTGCTGCAGATCAGTGAGGAGTGCCATGGCACCACACTAGATGGCAACTCGCCCACACAGTGCTGTGCCAGAGCCACCAGCCCCTCCTCTAGGAGCAATGAATTCACCTGCAGGATTCTGTCCAAAGGAAAGAAATGGAGACCTGAGCCCAGAACACCACGGACAGACCAAGGGTGGAGAATTCCAGGTGCTCAGCTACGTGGTCCTCAGCAGAGGAAAGGAAATAAAGGGTACTACAGCCTTGAGAGTTTCACCTGAACTGCTTCCAACACGCAATAATTCATCTTAAAATAAAATTTGCTTTCCAGTAAGACTGCTTCGTACTTTCAGCCATTTCGAGCTGATTCAGCTTTGTGCCTTGTTAGAAAGGGAAAAAAAAGAAATCAGCAGGAAGTTGGGTTTCTCAAAGAAATGCAACACAGCACATTAGAACTGCAGTCAGTCAGTCTGGACTGCTGGAGAAAGTGCTGGCAGAGCAGGTGGGCAAGGGATACCCTCAGAGCTCTGCTGAAGGAAGGAATGTCAGGACCTCCCCTCCAGAAGAGCCCAGCAGTGCTGACCTTTGCACCTGCACACATGCATCACTTTTCCCCACATTGAGCAACAACAGCTTCACAAAGATCTCCCCCACAATGCTTTTACAGTAGGGTAACCATAACCCTGGCAGTGAGGTCACCCATTCTTGTATATTTAATGTGCAAAAAATAAAGGGAGTAGCTTGCAGCAGTCTCTGGAAGAAAGGGAAGAGTAACAGACTGGCACAGAGAGAAACTGCTCCCTGGGAACTCCCTTCCTCCTTACCTTCCTCCCCTTAAGAGCACAGTAACACATTCCACAAAGGTAACTGAACTCTCCTGGGAGAATTTGTGGCACAATAGGCTGCATCTCCTTTCAAAACAGGTTTGATTCCTTTATTTATTTTAAAGTCCACTGATCATCACCAAAAAAAAAAAAAAAGACAACCAAAAAAAAAAACCCAAAAAACATGGGAAATGCAACTAAAGAGAAAAGAGTCCAACCAAGACCTAAGAACCCAGAGCTACGAGTAGATGTGAGCCTGTGTTTGCACGGCGCAGGTGCACTGCAAGCAGGCGTGTAGCGAGACACGGGTTCCTTATGTCAACCGCTGAACAATGACAGCATTGAGCAGGTTGGCTTCCTTCAGGGTTTGGTTCTCATCAGTCAGCTCTTTATTCGGGAAGGTGGTCATGAGGATGAAACTGGTTGCTGCCATTGCTGGCCTGGCATCTACTATGAAGAGCCGGATGTCACGGATCCTGTCCAAAGGGACCAAACACACAGAGGTTATTCTGTTACTGAACAGCTTGTAGAAGCGAACAACAAAAGCCTAAATTCATCCTTTCCAGAGTGTGCAACCCTGCACTCGTGTTCCAGGTAACAATTGAGGCTGCAACCAGACAACTCTATGATCTGAAATACTTCTCCACAGGCTCCTGTTTAGTGAAATAAGCTACGTTGTAGGTTAAAGAATCTCAGCTAAATGTTCTTTTATGCTGCCCAACTTCTGAGGAAGGTTTTTGTAACTTTTTGAAATGTGCTTGACTCTCTTATAGAAACTGGAGGAATGAGTACAGACAAATAACCACGCTCTCCAAGGCCAGGGAGCTGAGAAGGACTTCAGAAGAGGAGCAGCAGGGTACGTAAGCCAGCTTTGCTCGTCCAAGGGAACCAAACCATTTTAAAGCATCCATCAGTGCTACACTCAGTGCAGGGAACAGCCCAGCAGAAAAGTCTGAACTGACAGAATAACTGCACCAATTCCTAAATATTTGATAGTTCCTGAAGTCCTCTGAAGTTTCCAGACTTTTTTTTAGTAGATAACGTTAAGGAAAGTTCTGCTGATGATACTGAGGCTCTGAGGTGCAGAATCACTGGCTGCTATCCATCACTATTTGGAAAGCAAACCCTATCCTTCCAACAGTCAATGTCTGCCTTAAAACCCCACAATTTTATTCTTATTCATCTACACAGAAGGATCCCCAGAGCTCCCTTTACCAGGGTAGCCAGGATTTTACCATCTGCTCCATCTGTGCACAAGTATGCAGCGCACACTCAGCCCTTCCCAGTTAGTGACTTGTGTTTCCTGCTGCCTTTGTACCTGTGATTGTGATTAAATTTCTGGACCAGTCGCCCACCATCAGCGAGCCGGATTTGGATGTTGGTGACGGGCTCCGACTCATCGATAGTGATGGCAGAACTGGCTTTGGCTTCGTTCTCTGCCTGCTGGGCTGGCGAGCTGGTGCTCAACACCTGAGGAGCAGTGCTGAGAAAAGAGAGACACAGAGAGCTGTTAAAAACCCAACTACTGGCTCAGCAGCAGGAGTCAGACAGCGAGCTTATCACCTGCTGGGCCCAGCTACCAAGCTTCTTAATCAAGAGATGCCAGGGCAAGCTGGAAATGAGCATTTAGGAGTCAGCTAGCAAGGCGGCAAGGCAGTGGGCACTTGCCTATATCTTCACCTCTGCCATCTCTTAGAGCACCACATCTTGGCTCCTCACACCCCCACAAGAGCAGCAGTAATACAGCCAGAAGGCTCTGCTTCTACATGACACATCACAGTGCTTCCAAATTGGAGATCTGCCTCTTGCCACTAGAAGAGCGAGCCCACAGTACACACCACTAAGCCTCACTTCCTCTCCTAGAAGAACACCTCACATACCACAGGCACTGAGTACCTTCTCTTCAGAAAGATGAATCAATAGCTCATCCCACAAAACCCCTTAATTGGCTCTCAACCACACACACAGCAAAACAGGGCTGCTGTTTTCTCACCTGCCCAGCTTCTGTCCTTCTCCAGTAAAAGCTTTGAAGACACTTTTAGGTTTCACATACTCCTCATCACGGTGATCCTCCATATCCAGGTTCACTTGTCCACCTCGTGCTAACCTGCGCAGCTCTGCTGGGACTTCCCTGCAAAGGGAACACATGAAGGAATCTGCCTGAAGAAGCACGTCAGGAAAGCGCAAAGAAAGTGCCAGCCCCAGGACCTGGTGCAGCCAAAGACCTCTGGAATTCCAGAAGTTACCATGCACTCTTAACTAACAAGGCAGGTGCCCACCTCCCCATTGACAGGCACAAACTAAAGGCTGCTTTCCTCTGGCCCTCACCTGGAATGACATGATGCATCAGAAATTCTCAGACCAAATACAGAAGTCTGTTTGTTCACTTTGAAATGTTAAGCCCCGTAAAAACCAAGGCAACTTCCCATTCATCTAAAGCAAATATTCAAGTCTGCCCTCTCGTAGTTTCCATATGAAGAATCTAGTCCTTATAAGAAAGCTCAGGTGCAGTGTGTCACTGATTCAGGATCCTGGATTCCACCAACAGCTGCGTTTCAGAACACAGCTACTCTTTCACTCCCCTCTTGCTACGTACCCTCGGCGGATATCATCAAGAAATTGAGCATTGGATGGATCCTGGTAGCTTCTCAGTTCTCCACTGTCCAGACTGAATCCACTCTTCCAGAGCTTCAGTACAACGTGCACCTGCAGTGGTCCCCAGAGAACAGTTAGCTTCAGTGAAGCATCTTAGTTAGAATAACAGGATGCAAAATGAAAAGCTGCTGACTGGCAGAGGAATGTCAAGCTGCAGAAAACAATCCAGCAAGGTTCCACTGGGTCGATACAGTCAGTGGTGAGGGGAAAAAAAAAAAAAAAAAAAAAAAAAACTCTGGCTATGTAACGATCATGGATCAGTTCCTAGAAGATGACACCACAAATCCCTTTTTGATAAATACAGCTGAAGAGCCAGAAGTGTCAGGCAAGGAGCCTAAACCAAGCTCCCACCAAGGCCTAGATGGATATTTGGTCACAAAGCAGCAGCATTGATGCTGTTAGCTCCACATCTCTTCAAAGGATAAAGCTCTACTGCCCAGTACAGAGGCTGAGAGAGGCTCCTGTGCTCCTAAGGAGCACTCAGATACTTGAGAAATTAAAAGTTCACTAGAAAACTGCTTACTCAAGACCCAAGCATCTACTTTTTTTTTTTTCCATTTATTATTTTTCCCTGAATCAGAAATCCCACAAGAAGCGGAATTTATCATACTCCCATTCTCCTGAATTTCTATCCAGCTTTATACTTCCCTGGCTCACAGGCTTTGTAGCTATAGGTATCCCTCAGGTGACACTAGAAAACAACAGAAAGACACTCACATCCTGAACGTGGTTCTGTCTCCTCTCTCCTGCCACGTAGGCAGACTCCTCCTCGGAAGTGGCCCCAAGGCGATATCCTCCCCCTGCAAAAGGCTGCAAGAGAGGCAGGCAAAGAGGTTACAGGATGACACATACCCAAGACAGCTTGCTTCCCACTGCCCAACATTCTTCTGAGGGAAAGAGGAATGCTTCATGGTATCAGCAACATCTGCTATCTTCCAGGCACAGTGATCAGCCTGGACTAATTAATAAATACAGCACAAAGTGGCTTTTCTTGCCACTGTGACACATGAACTAAAGCTGCACCAGAAGAGGGATCCAGACTCAGTCGTTCCTTTAAGACAGCTCCAGGACCCCACAGGACCAAACAGCTGTAATGGTGGGAGCCACACACAGGTGACTCCAACAGAGAAAGAGGGAAAAGAGGGAAGAACTCCTCACTTTGGGCTTGCTCGTCTCGCCGCTGCCTTTGGCCGTCCGATCAACCGCCACCGCGCCGTGCTCCTTCGCTCCTTTGAACAGATCCTCCACCAGCTCATTGGGACTCTTCTTCCTCGGAGGACCAACGATCTGCTGTCCACTTCTCTCCGAGCCACCGGCATAAAACCTAGGCAGAAAGCACAGCACTCCTGTGTAGGGCCAGACCACAGCTTCCCCAGGAGACACGGGACAGGATCCAGCACGTTCACCCCAGGATTTAGCTGTACGTTGTGACTTCCGAAGGAAAGAACTGGTATTTTGAGGGAAGGCAAACATTAATCCTACACTGAAAGGTCACCACACACAACAGGACTAAGTGGGAAGCAGTGAAAGCACTCAATGAAGTGCAATTAAGCACTTGTCAAAGATTGGGTTTATCAGCTTCCAGCTGGCTTCTAACATCCAGAGCGAGCTCACAGCTGACAGCAGACGACCACGAGGCCTACCTACACCTGAAGCTGCAACAGTTCTACTCAA
This sequence comes from Penelope pileata, assembly GCA_013396635.1. Classification (NCBI taxonomy): domain Eukaryota; kingdom Metazoa; phylum Chordata; class Aves; order Galliformes; family Cracidae; genus Penelope; species Penelope pileata. Next base: position 449,674 of record WBMW01003851.1, read on the forward strand.
TTTACCTTGCCTGTTAACCTTAAATGTATTGCAGCTGACCTGAGATTCTTCAGTACTGGAATCTCATCTCTACTTAAATATGCTTAAAAAGAAAAAAAACTGTACACATATCACAAAATGGCAGGGACAAAACCACAGGCTTTAAGTCTTAAACTGAGAACTCACCGCTGCCCCTCCTCTTCTTCATCATCATCCTCCTGTGCATGAACAAGGTCTCTAAATGACGTTACTCGATGGTCACTGCAAAAGTCAATCAAAGTACGTCAGCCTCATGACACGCTTCAGCCACGTGAGCAGAAGCTCCTACACACAGCGCGTTCGGTTGGCTCTGCTCTACTTCCAGGGCCTGACTCATGACTCCCTGAGGTCACAGGGCAGCACAGCTGTAACTGAGTGGTGAACAAAGTTCTCGGATCTCTGTGCCAGTCACGTAAACAGAAAACAACTGCAGGTGCTCTGGAGGAGGCTCTGGAGGAGGCTGCAGGCCCAGGTATCTCCAGCCATCTCCCCTTCTCACACACTGGATTTTGTTGCCTCTTTCACAGAGCAGTCATTTCCAAACACAGTTTTCTCTGCCAGACCCCAGTAAAGCCAAGCCTCCAACAATATTCTTGCTTCCCTGTGGCTTGAACTGAAACACAGTTCTTCTGCAGCACAAACTGTATTCCAGGTCTGAAAGGAGAGCACCTGGCCTTCACAGCACAGTCAGGAACTCCTTCTCTTTCAAACTGGACACTATTTCCCTACTGCACAGGGATTTGATAAGGCCAACTTTATTTTTTTCTTGTAAAATGCTTAACCTTATAAGGTACAACACAAAATTAGAAAATATATTTCCTGTGGAGATGCAACCTGCTCACATGAAAGCGGTGCTGACCGTGTGACTGCCTCCTCACCTCAGAGCACAAATCGAGTTTTTCCTGAGCAATGAAGCAAGTCCCTCAGCTGTTCTTTGGATCAGTTGTGCAATAACACCTGTGCTTGCAATATGTGTTCATGTTTTCACAACTTCTAGAGAGCCACATAAGGTGAAGTAGTCCTGAAAGCACAACTACTTCTTCTGAAAATCAGCAAACTTCTGAGCTTTAGAGAGAGGGTTTTTTTGCAATTAATTCTCACTGTGAGGTTCACAGCCCCTTGGTCAATGCCCAGCAGGAGCTGAAGCTCTCCTCACCCACCTGGCTGCAGTGCCTCTGGATACAGAGCTGGGTGCGGGCTGGGGAAGAGTCAGAATGTCCTCATCACCCCCGTCCTCGTAGAAACTGGCAAGTGCAATCTGAAAACACCGCAGGAGTGCGTCAGGGTGAGAGCAAACATCCCAGAGCAATGGATCACACACACACACACACACACACACCACTAACACAGCTGGAGCTCCTGTCAGGTCAGAGCTCCCGAGGCACACCAACACTAACACCACCTGATGGGATTTTCCCCTCTGGAAGCCCTAGAGAAGACGAGATGCTGCCAGCTCCTATTGTTTGGCTGTGCTGGGTGAGGACACCCACTGCAGGCACTCCTGAACGGCCCTCCC
>WBMW01003851.1:456101-468254 GCA_013396635.1 Penelope pileata
TGGGGTGGGGGCACCCTGGGAACGGCTGGGGGCATGCGGGGCCGTGCACTCACCCGGGGCTCTGCGGAGCAGGGGCAGCATCAGGCAGGCGAGAGGCAGCGCCCGCAGTGCCGCAGCCATGGCGAGTGCTGTGTTCTGCTCCTTGCTGCTGTGTCTCAATGTGGTTCAGTGCAGCGGGGCCCCAGGCTCCTCCTGCTGAAGGGGAAGGAAAGGGTTTTGGTTTTGCCACTGACCAGGCTCCTCTCTGCTGCCCTGTGCAACCCCAGAGGGTGCCCGTGGTGTTTGTGCCATCTTGTCTTGTCTTGTCTGACGAGAGCGTTCCTCGCACCAGTGCTGGTCCCACTCCACCAGCTTGGGGCAGCTGGAGAGAGGGCCCCGAACCATCCCGCACCCGAGCACGGCCGGGCGCTGTGCCCCTCGTGCGGGGCTTCCTGGGAGCCCCCTGCAGCCGGGGCCACGCCGTCCTGCAGAAACCGAGGGCAGAGCTGCTCTCCCGCCCCGTGCCCACCGCAGCCCCTCCAGCCCCAGGCTCCGTGCAGGGGTTGCTGTGAGCTCGGGCTGCACCGACCTGGGACACAACGGGAGGGCTGAGCCCCACTGAGCTCCCGGCTCGGCGTCCCCCCCCGCTGCCCCGGGCAGGCACCAAAAGCGTTAACAGCAGGCGCCCGCTGGCCTCCATTTCCTGCGCAGCTTCTCCTTTTCCCTTTCCCGGAGCCGGAGCCCAAAGTTTGGGCAGCGCCGATGGCTCGGCTCCGCGCTGCGCTGCTGGCTCGGCTCCTGCTCGGGCAGCTCAGCCTCCTCCCGGCGCGGCTCTGGGGTGAGTACGGGGCAGCGCGGCCGCGGGAGCTGCGCTCGGCTCTCGCCGTGCCCGAGGACCGACCGCGACAGCAGATCTCTGCCCTGCCAAAGCAAACCCCGTACGGGGTTCTGCTCTTCTGCCCTCTGGGATTGCGTGGGGCTGCCCGGGGTGAGGGGCTGCAGGGTCTGTGTGCAGCCACCTCCCATCCCGCAGCCCCTCGGCCATTTCCCCCGGTGCTGGGACGTGGCTCTTGGCCCTGGGGATGTGCCCGGAGTGAGGGTGGTGTGGGGTGCTGGGTGCTGCACATCGCTGCCCTGGGGAAACACATCTAAAGGGAGCAGACGGCTTAGGGCAGGAGGGGCTGGGGGCAGGGGCTGGGCTCTCGCTGGGGTGTTCAGCAGCACTTGAGGGGAAGCTGTGCCGGAGGGTGCTGAGGGCTTCCTCCTGCCTGGGTTTCCTCCCTTCTTTCCCCGCAGCTTCAGTGCCTGGCATAAACAGCACGGCAGGAGCTGCTATCTCTCCCCTTGCCCATTTGCAGCTGGCTGAAGCACTCCTGCTGGGTGCTGCCTTCTCCCCCACATCAGCACTACATCTCACCTAAAGTGCTGAGGGAGCAGCGGGAGCTGTGTCTGTGCCAGGCGCGAGGAGCAGAGCAAGCTGNTGGCACCTATCACTGCGTGAAGTTTAAGAAATCGGGCAATGGTGATGTGTTGTTTGCTCATGGCAAGGGCACGGCGGTGTCGGTGCATGGTGAGTGGGCTCCCAGCCCGGCATGACCCCATCGCAGCTGTCCCAGCTCAGCCCCAGCCCTGCTCGTGGACCCAGACCCCCCACCCGCTCCCCTCTCTGCTTTGTGTCCTCGCAGAGACATCGCCGTTCCCCATCGTGGAGGTCACAGCTGCTGTGCTCTGCTTCATCCTCCTCGTCTTCATCCTCGCCTTCTGCTTGTACCGCAGGAAGCAGAGGGCTGGGGAGCAGAGCCAGCCCATTGCTGACAGCTGCTCACCCTTCCCCATGCCGTGCAGTGCAGGGAGCCCCAGGACCCCCAGGTTGGTACCCCCCCCTCTTCCCTCTGCTCTGCAAGGTGAGCTAACCCCCTCACCCGGCTGCAGTTCGGGCGAGGTGCCGTGCTGTATTGCTCTGCCTCTGGGCGGTGCTTGCCGTGGGCACGGTGGGGAGCACAGCTTGCCCTTGTGCTAACAGCCATCCTTTCCCCCAGCAGTGAAGTCCAGGATGCAGAGACCTCAAAGCCACCCCACCAGGTACGAGCAGGGTGTGGATATGGGGCAGAGCATCCCACCCTGATGCCTAGTGTGGGTGTGCTGCTGGGCACCTTTGCCCAGGAGCTGTGGGGTCAGAGTGGTGGGGGCCGAGCAGCAACACTCCATGCTCTGCATGGAAGCTGCTGTCGGGGTGGTTTGGGCAAGCTTTTCTGCTAATGGCGTTAACCATTCGTGCAGCAAAGCAGCGAGGTGGACAAGGACCTCCACTACGCCGACCTGCAGCCCCTGCCCGCTGCGCGATGGCCCAGGAGCAGCCCCGGCCCCGAGCGCTCCGAGTACGCCAGCATCAGGGGAGCTGCCAAGTGAGCCCACCCCGCACGGGGCTGGGGCAGGAAGCAGAGACTTCTGTGGGGCACCAGAAAGGAGAAGTGGATCAGCGTGCAGCCAGCCCGAGCTTGGCACAAGGACCTCAGAGCTCTCCTCATTGGTTCCTGCCTTGCAGGCTCAGCCTGGGTGAGGCAGAGGCTCTCCAGGAGCCGCAGCCCCTGGGTGCAGGATCAGGGCACTGTGCTGAGCACTTCTGTCCTGTGGGAGCTGTGTGGTGCCGATGGCTCTGGGAGGACTTCATGCACGCCCAACTCTGTCAGCCCAGCCCACCAGAGCTTCCTTGGCTCAGCAGATCCATAATTTGCATCAGCCCATCGCCACATCAAACTCATTAAAGCCAGCAAACGGCCGTGCTGTGTTCGGAGCGCGAACGATGCTGTGGGGTCCTGGAGATGCGTGGTCTCTGCATCCCCCAGCTCTGCCCCGACCCACACCCAAGGCTCTCAGCAGGTGGGTGAGGGGGGGCTGCGCTCCCCAGCCCTGCAGCCCTGGTGCTGCCACCCCCCAGCCCACTCCTTCCCTCTCTTGGTCCTTTTTGACCCCATCCTCCAGCCACGCACCAGGAGCAGGAGGATGGAGCGCGGTGGAGGCAGGGAGCAGTGTGGCAGCACTTTTCCTGCAGAGAAACCATTGCTGCTGCCTCTGACCTTGAAAGCTGCTTGCAGTTGTCAGCTTTCAACTATTTTATCTGCTGTTCTCGTTGGAATCCAAAAAGAGAAGTGAAACAGCGTAACATAGCTGCGTGCGTGCACAGAGGGGAACCTTACGGGTGCACAGAGATCCTAGCAAGGGGCAAATGGTTGGAGGGGACAGGAGCCACTTGTGAAATGCATTTGCATGACCAAAGCAGCGTGGCCTGCACCAGGGGATGTGCCCGGGGGACGGACTGGGGACATTTCTCCCTGGGTTGCAGCTCGGAGGCACTCAGCACCCTGTGCCCTGGGCACAGTGCTGGGCGCGTGCGAGGAGCCCCGGTGCCCGTCCCCAGCCCGGAGCCCTCTGCCCAGCCCAGGGGCACTCAGGGGCCGTGGCACCAGGAGCTGGGACAGAGCTCTGTGCCCGAGCAGAGCTGATGGTGCTGCGGTGGGACAGGGGATGCCCGGCCCCGTGCTTGGGGGAACCGTGGGCTCTGGGCAGGGATGGGGCTGAGCTGTGTGGATTGCAAGCGGGAGTATGTAAAACACGTGGGTGAGACTGAAAGCGGGGAGACACCTCGCAGACAAGGGGAAATGAAATTCGAGGGCATTCAGGCTTTTGAAGCACTGGGCTGGGCCAGGAGGGGGGAAATCCAGTTTGACAGAAGCATATGTAAAGCAGCAGCGAGGGGCGACGTGCGGCGCCGAGCACCTAGGGAAGGCCCAGGTCCGCGGCTTACGGCCCAGGAGAGGGATTTGGTGGTTATTATAGGAAAATCCTTTAAGCCATCAGCCCGGGGTGTGCCGGCAGTGAAAGCACAAACAAGCACCCGAGCGTGGACACAAGGTAGGAGCGCGCCGGGCAGCGCCTCGGGGTGTGGGGGGGTCCGTGCTCTGTGGATGGGGTCAGGGCTGTGCCCCCTCCAAGAACATTGCTCCACTCTTGGCCCCAGGAGCTGGGAAACAGCTCTGGGGCTGCTCTGGGATCCAGCGTGGGAGGAGCAGCTGCTGGGAAGGCAGCGGGGAGCACGAGGCTCTGGCAAAGTGCTGCAGTGGCAGTGAGAGTCAGTCTGGGGCGGGGAGAGTGATGGATGGGGCCGGTCCAGCAGTGAGGAGAGAGGGAGGGGTGGTGAAAATGTGATGAGGAGGAGCGTGGTCTTGGCCAGCACATGGATAGGGGCATGGATGGGTCGCTCCCACCCAGCTCCATGGCAGCAGTGATGCTGGGTGCCAGGACACGGGGAGGCTTTGCCCATCCCTGAGTGCAGCGGGGCCCCCGCCAGTGGCTGTCACCTCCCTGGAGCCTGGGGGACAGCAGGGGCTGGCAGCGCTCACAGGGGAGCAGCACAAAGCTGAGCCTGTGCTGGAGCCAGGGCTGAGAGCAGGGAAAGGACAGGGACGGGGATAAATGGGTGAGAAGCAGAGCCCCGTGGTGGCTGTGCCTCCTGCGGGGTGGGCACTGTCTCTGGCCAAGATGCTCCTGCTCTGTCCCCAGCCCTGTCCTTGTCACCGTGAGGCTGCAGTGGCCACAAGCCTGTAGGAAAATGGGCACAGGACCGAGAGCACCCAAAGGGGACCCCACAGGGACCCCAGGATGCCATTGGGTCTTGATGATGTGTTGCGGACCCCGTGATGCCATGGGCACCCCACTGTGCTGTGGGGACCAAGTGATGTCATGGGAATCCTGTAATGCCATGTGGACCAGGTGATGCCAAGGGGATGCCCTGCCAGGACACCAGTGGGCAGCAGCCCTAGGAGTTGAAAGAGCAGCTGGGCCACTCTAAGGGGGCTTTGGGAAGGACAAGAGGGTCTCAGGGTCGCTTGAAATGTCCCCATGTCTCACCTGCTCCTGTGACTCTGGGGCTGCTCTGCTGCCAGCGAGAAGCACCAGCACTGTATGGCCGGGGCCCCGCTCACACCGGTGTCTGTGGGGTGTTTTGGGATGCCAGCACGAGGTGCTGGGTGTCAGGGCTGGGAGAGATGCCCGTGGTGCCCCAGCCCGGGCACTCCTTCATGTGACACCGGTGTCTGTCCCCAGGCACCCACCAGGCTCTGAGCTGCCATCCCGGGGGATGGAGTGATTCAAAACCCGCCAGCTCTCCATTTATCAGGGCAGCATTTTAATTGGAACGAAGCAGAAGCAAAGCAGTGACACGTTTTCTGCTGTTCCTGATTTATTTCGTGTCTTACGCGTTGAATCTTATTCCCTGGTTTCACGGTTATTGTGGATTTTTATTAAAGGGGATAAATAGGGCTGGGATTTGGGGTTGTCATAGGAACTGCTTCAGTGCCGCAGCCTCACTGCCAGCCTCGTCCTTCCCCCCAATTTCCCAGTGTGGTGAGGCCTCGGCTCTCTCCACCAGATGTTTTCCAGCCCTGTAAGCTCAGCCTGGGCACAAAGCTCCAGCAGATGCCATCCCGCAGGCACAGGGCTCTATCGGGACACAGCGAGACCCCAAATGTCCCTGCCTGTGGGGACAGAGTGGCCCTGGTCAGGTGCCCGGGGAGCTCAGGTCTGGGCACTGCTTGGGGACCCCCATGGGACCCCCGAGCTGGGGACCAGGGCTCTGCATTGAGAAGCAATGCGGCTCTTTTGAGGATGCTGCCCATCCGCGTGGATTCTCCAGTGTCTGATAGGAGGCTGTGCTGGGGACCTCTCCGCCCTACCTGGTCTCCTTTTTGTGACATCCCTGGAGCTACGGGGGCAGCTTGGGGACAGCCCTTCCGGCCATTCTCCATCCTTCCTGCCATGGGCATCAGGGGACAGAGAGTGAAAACAAAAGCTGTCAAACACACTTAGAACCCGGCGAGGAAGGGAAATCCTTGACACCCAGCGCTCGTTTAGCCTGGCAGCGCTCCGCTGTAGGATGTCATTGAGGCCACGATGCTGGCAAGGATTACAGAGGGATTTCCAGGGCCGTGGGACGAACAGGAACATCCAGTGCTGAAGGAAAACTCACTTTGTGCTCTTGGTGTTTGACGGAGCGTTGCTTGGGGACGGCTGCCGACGGAGCCAGCTCCAGCTGCGGTGCTCGGTGCTGCCAGCACCATTCAGAGCCCCCCCTGGGGTCAGCGGGGTGGGCAGGGGGTGTCCCGGTGGCACTGGGGCATCCTGTGCGGGGTCAGCTGGAGGTGGCACACAGCAGAGCTCCCCATTGCCTCCAGCACCCCGTGTGCATCGTACCCCAAATGAGCAGTGTGCAGGGGATGCACCGCTGCAAAGGGGTTTTATGGGGGGAAATGCGCTGCTGCATGTGCTGTGGGGGTGCTGTAGGGTCGGGCAGGGGGCTGCAGGGACCCCAGCTCCTACCAGCATGGAGCGACCTTAAAGCTCGGCTGCGTTTGGCTGCAGCGCCGGTGCTGGCAGTGCCCCGAGCACGGCACAAGTGCCCCTCTTAGGAGAAGTGCGAGGGAAAGGAGAAAATATTTAGAGAGGCAGCAGAGCGAGGAAAGCAGGCGCTGCGGGAGGCAGCCAGGGCTGAAAGCGCTCTCTCAGCGGCTGTGGCTGCCCGGAGCCCGGCTCTGTGCACGGCGGACGTGCCCGCGGTGCTGCCAGCAGCTCCCGGCACTCTGCAGGGGTGAGCGCAGCACCTCAGGATGCTCCCCGAGCCCCGAGCGCAGGATGCGGCCCCGCAGAGCATCATTAGGGACCGCAACCGGGGCTCGGACCGCGGGGCGGGTAAACAAGGCGGCCGTTAAAGTAATTGCTTCTGACAGATCCGTTTCTTCCACAAGGTTCAGGCTTAATTTTATAATGGTATCGGTAACTATGGCAACGTGTAAAAATAACGTAGCCCCGAGCGAGGCAAATTCCCCGTAAACATCTCCCATTTCCAGGAGCGAGGGGAGAGGGGCCAGGGGGGTCCCGGCTGTGGGATGGCACCGTGGTGCCCGGGATGCCCACGGCCACGCTCCGGGCACACACCATCACCCCGCACACCGCTGCCGGGACAGGTCGGGTGTTTGGGTTGGGATTCACTCGATGACTAATTAATGGTGTTAACTGCTTACGCCCTGCGACGATGATTCCATTTGTTAATCCTTCGGGCTACGCGGAGTGGCGGTGGCTAATTGGGTGGATATCATTAATGCTGGCGGTCAGGAGCTGCTGCTAAAGGGCTGCAGCACGATGAGCACTGGAGCGTTTCGGCCGTGCCGTACGCTATTGAATTTCGCTCCCGTGATTGAACTGCATGCCCCGCACATCACAGGGCAAACGCTGTGCCCTGGCTCTGGTGATGTCCCCAGCGTCCCCACGGCCAGGTTGGAGCCAGCACTGTGTGCTGGGAGGGCTGGCACCGGGCACCACTCCGACCCTGCACCCACAGCCCTGTGCCAGAGCTGCTGCACACGTGTGCGTGCACTGACACACGCATGCACACACACAAGCACACGCAATGCAGATGCAACACACATGCACTGCACAGGGAGAACACACATGCATACGTGTTTGCAATGCTCCCCACGCACCTGCACCCTCTTTGCAGACCTCAGCTGGTGCTCACCCTCAGCTCACAGGGCTCAGGCCACCAGGTAATGTTCCCAGGTGATGTTTTCTGAGCCCGTTGGACATCACCCAGACCCCTCAATCCCTGACCCACGGCTCCAGCCCCAGCCCCGCTGCCGGGCCAGACCCAGGGGCCAACACAGCCACCAGGAGCACGGGCAGAGCACGAATTGAGCCCTGTGCCTTTTGTTGCCCTTTGGCTTCATGAGCAAAGGAAAATAAATAAACAACCACATAGGCAGACAAATAAATAAATACAACTAAACAACCCCAACCCTCCGTAGAAGCATTCTCCCCCTGCTGCCAGCAGCAGGACGGATGTGCCCGGCCTCTCTGGGGCCAAAGCAAACACCAAGCCCGGGCTCCAGGTCCCAGCACCTCCAGCGAGAGCTGTGACGAGCAGGAAGCGATGGGCTGAGATAGGGTAACGTGATAAATCCCCCAGCATTAGCATTTATATTTCCATCTGCAGCTGCTGCAGGCCGTTATCAGGCAGCCCGGGCAGCAGCGAGGTGCAGCGGCCGCAGCCGGGAGCACCGAGCGTTATCTGCTGCTGCAGCGCGGGATGCGCTTTCGTGATAACAATTTGCAATCAACAAAGAACTTTTGAGAAGACACAGAAACAAAAAAAGGCAGAAGGAAATCAAGATGCTATCGCTCCTCCCTCGGCCAGATCCCCACCGAGGGCGGACCGAGGTTTTCTCCAGCATTGCTCCACTGGGCTGCAGACTCACAGGCGCTGTCCCCATGCGTACCCCCACGGTTTGTCCCCATCCACCCACCCGCAGCACCCAGGAGCCCACGGACTCCGTGCTGCCATTCCCAGGGGAGCACAGGGCTGAGCACCCTGGGATGCAGACAATCCCCCCCCCACCTTTCCATGCCCAGCACGGATGTCCCGCAGTGTCCCTGAGCTCTGCAGCCCAGGGGTGCAGGATCAGCCCCTCCTGTGCCCCTCCGCTGCGTTGTCCCCACTCATCCCAGGGCATCACAGGACCCCACGGGTCCCGGGGACCGCAGCACCCACAGCGGAGGAGCAGAGCCCCCCGCAGAGCCGGGGCAGGATGCTGCTCGCCAGCAAACGCTGAGTGCTTACGGCAGCAAACGCAGCTCTGCCGTTTCGCACCGTGTCAGCAGTTCCAGCCCAGCCCCGCGGTTCCAGCCCTCTGTCCCACTCCCCGGGGCCGCAGGTCGGCCGGGGCAGGCTGCCAGGCGGGCACAGGATGTAAATCCACCTTTCCTGCTGTGACACAGCCTGGTAGGAATTCCCCCCAGGAAACGTGCAGGGTTGCGTTAAGGAAGCCCGGCGGAGTTCCCCGCAGTTACCCCGCTGCCAGGACCCTGCAGGGCCGGAGCATCCCATGCACGGGGATGGACCCCTCCTCACTCTGCTCTGCCCGTTGAACGTGGTCCAGCGCTGCTCTGCACGGGATGAGGCTGAATAAACCCCACAGCTGCACCCAGAGCATCGCTCCCAGCACCGGCATCCCTCCCTCTTCCTGCACACACAGAGCAATCAGAGCTAAACTGCTCCATAACTACCACTTTATGGAGTTCAAGGGCACCACCTGGTCCTGGCAGAGCCCTCGAGTGCCGCTGGAATTAAGTGGGCTGTGATTAGAAATTTGCCTCCTGCCCCGTCGGGCTGTGATGGGGCTGGGCAGAGCACAGCGGGGGCTCAGGGAGGACCTGGGATGTCCCGGCTGAGCCCTAAACCACGCGATAAAATCTTGACCCAAGTGACAGCAGTTCCTGTGAGGCCCCCGAGGTCCTCTCTAGGCAGAGCTGTGCTTGGTACCGCATCAGGAGGAAGGCAGCACCCCATCCTGCTTCATGCAGCCATCACAGCTGCTGTGGGCCTTAATGAAGCACCTGCAGCTCATTAACCCGGGATAAGGGGGTTCCCAGGTGCTGTCCCCTTCTTTTTCCACCTGTGGGGTGCTGCCAGAGGAGCACGCAGTGAGCAGGAAGGTACGATGGGCTCTGGTTTCTTAAATGGGAGTTCGCAGGGTGGGCTGCTCCCCTGTTGGGCTCTGCTGCTTTTGGGTCCAGCTGAGCCCCGTGCTGCTCCGTGCCAGCGGGCTGAAGGGCCCTGCTTCCCGTCCCTGGGTTACAGCATATTGCTCGTTAAAAGTTACCATCAGCTAAACTAATTTAAGCTCCTTCTGTACTGGATGTCTCGGACTTAAGTTGGCATGGTACCTAATGAAGCTGAAGCTCCATTTGTTGTGCTGGAAGCCCTAAATATCAGCAGTGTAATTGGAGCTACCTTCTTTAGAAGGCATTTGTGGGGTTTTTTTTTTTTCCTCCCAGCTGAAAGCCCTGCGAGGGCTGAGCCCCAAGCTCGGGGGTGGTGGGGAGAGGGGGGGGTCTGCAGGGGGTGCCCCCCAAATAGGGGCTGTTTGGGTTGGGTGAGGGTCAGGGAATAACTGGGTGGCTCTGAGCGTCTGTAGGGCACTCAGCCCCAGGCGCCATGGGTGTCATTGGTGAATGGTGGTGGCTTGGGGCCAATGAGCCCGCAGCCCCGAGCAGTGCTGCTGGGTGCTGGTTTTGGGGTGTTTTCTCGTGGTCTGATCTCACCTCTGTCATGGGTGACTTGTTAGCAGCCCCAGGTTGGCACCCCAGGGCAGGAGCTGAAAGCTCTCCCATCGCGGTCACCTTTGCGTTCCCCTCCAGCTGAGCTGTCCCCATGGGGACACCGGAGCAGGGGCAAAGCCAATGCCACGAGATCTTTGGGGTGACCTAAGAGTGCTGCTGGGCTCCGATCTGGGGATCTCCTTGAGATCCTTCCCACGTGACGATGCTGCTGCCCTGGCCATGCCTCACCCCAACCCATTTCTCCCTGCCGAGGAAGCTGCTCAGTGCCCCCAAAGCCACAAAAATGGCTGAAAACGTCCTGAAACCCTCCCCCAGCTGCCACGTTCCCGGGGGCTGGCAGCAGGATGCTGGAGCAGGGGCTGTGCTCTGCCACGTGGCGATGCCACGGCTGCAGCGTGGGGCTCCGGAGCTCCTGCTCATGTGGGCACAGGGGAAACCTCTCCTGACGGTGTCACAGCTCCGAAGCACAGGGCAGGGACTGCAACCCAGGGGGGGCTTTCCCAACCCCACGTTGCAGCCCCCCCAGCTCAGGGGCTGCAGGAGGAGGGAGGCAGCCCATGCTGCCCATATGCTCTGTGATGGGGAGCAGCAGCAGCAGCTCTTCCCGGGAAGCTCTGCACCATCTGCTGTGCCGCGGTGCCTCCTCTCGCAGAGCTTTTTTTAAGCTTCCAACTTTCCTTCCCCAGCGCTCCGTCTCGGCTCCGTGGAGTGGCAGAACAGCCCCGACAGGCTGCAGGCAGCCTGGAGCTGGGCTCTGCTTAAAAAACAACCGGGAGAGCAAGACACGGCCCAGTCCTCAGCGCTGTGCTGTGCCCCGCGGTGCTGCTCACAGAGCCGGGCTGCAGGGATGCTCCCTGCTGTGGGGTTTCCACAAACTGCAGCTGACCCCACGTCCCCTCCCCAAGCAAAGCGATGATTTATCGTTGTGCTGCCTGTGTAGGAGGCCAAAAGCCAAACCAAAGGGCTCCCCTGGGTCCCTGCTGCTGGCTCACGTGCTCACCAGATGTGGAAAGGGGAAATGAGGCAGCGGCTGCTCTGGGCTCCTGGGAGCTCCCGGCTGTGCGTTGGCCCCGGCTGCTGCCAGGGAACAGTGGTGGCTGGAGCTGCTCTGGGGGGGGTCCCAGGGTGCAGCACAGCTGCCCCAACCCCAGACCAGGTGAGAGAAATCAGAGCTGGGTGCAGTAACACATGGGTGTAGCTGCACCCGCAGGGCCGAGGGGGAGGCTCTCAGCCACGGGGACGGGAACACACCCGGGCTGAGACGTGCACAGACTGATGGTGCCACGGCACTTCAGCTAGCTTTGCTGTTTGTTTATGCCAAGCTCTAAATAAAGCCGACAGCCCCAGCGGCTGCCGGGAGGGAGGGAGGTGGGAGTGGGTGCGTGCGGTGGTCCCATGGCTGCTGCCCTCAGGGTGTGGTGGGTGCTGCTGGGGGGGGAGTTTGACATGAGTGGGTGCTGCTCCATTTCCCATCACGGCTGCTGCATCCTCGGGCTCTCGCCTCTCTGTGCTCCCATCCTCTGTGTTGGATGGGCTCCTGCTAAGCCCATTCCCTACTGGGCACGGGGACGTGGTGGGGATGTCCCCCTGCTCTCAGGGTGTGTGTCCAGGTGCAGGGATGGGGTGTTGGGATTTCTCCTCCAACTCGTGCTGTGTCAGGGTCCCCTCTTTGCTCAGTCCAACCTCGGTGGGCTGAGTGCCTGCTCTGTTGGCACCTCCAGCCTCCTGCTTGTGCTCCTGCAGTCAGCCCTCCTGGCACGGCCACGGGTCCTGCATGCTCCCCTGGATGGCACTGAATGTCCTCTGTGTCTGGGAGCACCAGGTGCGTGCCCCCACCTTTGTGCTTCTCCCCTAATCCCACCGTGGGGATGTCAGGCTGTGCGCCATGGCCGCACCAAAGCAGCAGTGATGCCCTCCCTGGTGCAGGATGCTGAGGGCCATCGGGGGGGCTGCAGCCACCCACCCCCGGCCCTGGGCGAGCGCTGGAGCTGCTGCCCCATCCCG
>WBMW01003851.1:488449-514733 GCA_013396635.1 Penelope pileata
ATCACTGCTCCCAGGGCCCCCTCTCCTCCTGCCCTTCCCCTCTGTGCACCCCACCTTTGTGTCCTGCTCCCCAGGGTCCTGTTTTCCCCTCCAGGCTCAGGCACAGCTTTGGGGACATCCACGTGTGCTGCCCATGCCCCCACCACTGCTCCCCTTCCCCATTGCAGCCCAATCCTGGCTGCCCCACAGCCCCACATGTGCCCCCAGCTCCTCCCCTGGCACAGGGGACATCTCCCTCTGAGCCCCCCCAGGCTGCAGCCCCTCCTGCAGTGCCCCCTGGGCTCTTACAGCTTTGGGGCTGTTCTTTGTGCTCTCTGTCCCCATTGCCCCCCACCCTCCCACTGGTGCCCCACTATTCAGCGCTATGGGGACACTGCTGGGCTGACCCCTCCCCTGGGGCTGCCTGGGGTCACCTCCTGCCACAGCAATGGTGACATCTCCAAAATGCTCCCTCCCTCTGCTCCTTGGGCTGCCTGTCAAGCTCCGCATGCAGGGAAGATGTGGAAAAACCCCAGAGCCCCATTTCATGGTGTGTACCACCCCGCCCCCCCCTTAGATGTCAGTGTCCCTCAGGGAGCTCGGTGTCCCCATGCCAGGTGTGGCCGTCGTGGAAGGCTCCAGAGCTGCCCTCTGAGCAGAGCCACAGCTCCTGAGTCTGTGGGGACACTCCTGGAGCTGTGTCTGTCCCCATGTAGCCCTGCTCCTCTCTGCATCCCTTTCCCCCCCAGAAGGGCACTGCCCTATTTCCTCCATACCCATGTGGGGTGGGAGCCCATCCCTGGCAAGGAGAGCTTCTCCTGCCCCCCTGCACCACGCTGTGCACCCCGACACAGGGCAGCACACCTTTGGGGTTGCTGTAGGTGCTCCCCATCTCTTGCAGGCGAGTGGAGAGCCCCTCTGCTCCTCCTGGCGTCCCCTCCCTGCTCTCCCTGCCGCTGCCTTCCCCACGCTGCCCCCAGGCTGTTATCTGCTGGCCACAGGCATGGGCAGAGGCTGTGCTCCCCACCTTCAGCTTCGACACTGGACTGATAAATGTTTTCTTGGCGGAGCTGGGTGAGCCCCCTCCCTGCTCCCGGCCGAGGCGGCGGGCACGTGGCCGCGCTGCCGTGCCATTCTGCACGACCGCAGCACGGCTATTTACAGGCTGCACAGATGCTGTGCCAGGGCACCCGGCTCAGGGCACGGGGTGGGAGGAGAGGAGGGAGGGGGGGATTAATCAGAGGCTCTTTCTGAATTGGGAGCACAGCCGTCGGGCATGGCAGGCTGCGCCGGGTCGCAGCGCTCAGCCATCATCTCCGGTGCTGTTCCATTGATTGTGCCCCGTCTCGTTTGGGGCAGGAGGCGGAAAGGAAGCCTGGAGCAGAGGCGTGTGCTTGAGCAATGTGCTCAGTGCCCTGATGCATGCACCCCTCCAGGGCTCGTGCGTGGCTGGGTGCTCTGTTTGCAGCTCCTGAGCCCCAGCAGCGATGGGCAGAGCTGCTCTGCTCTGCCCCACCATCACCCACCGGTCCAAGTGCCCGGCTTTGCACCACCAACTCTCTTCCCTCCAGCACAGCCTCTTTGCACAGAGCATGGCACGGGGGAGCAGGATGCTGGTTCTGCTGTCGTTAGGCTTTTTCCCAGTGATGCTAAGCAAATTAGCAAGCTGTTAATGAGCTCCCCGGACAGGCTGTGGGATGGAGGGGCAGGGATGCCCGCCTGGTGACGGAGCTCCGCGCTCCTGCCTGCATCTCTTTAGCTCTTGGCAGCTTCCCTTGAAGTCTCGTCCTTGGGAAGCGGCTTGCCAGCTCTTTATGTTTAAAGCTGTTTGTTTTGAAGGCAGGAAGATGATTTAACAACTAAAACACTTTGAGATTATAGAAAGAAAATGAGGAAATATTACGCTTGGCTTAAAGCTCTCCCGGCAGCGCTCCACCCAAAGCGAAGTGTGCGGTGCTCGCAGCTACCGCTGGGTCAGCCCTGCCCTCCCGGTGCCTGCGGAGGTGCAGGGGCCGAGGCTGGAAGCAGAGCCTTCGTTACGCTGTGCCCAAAGCTCAGTGTGTCAGAGCCAGCGGGTCCTGCTGCCGGCGAGCTGCCCTCTGGGACAGAGCTGCTGGGGAGATGCTGTCCCCTCCCACCTGTGCCGTGGCCCTGGCGCGTGGCACTGCCGTGGTTCCCCGTTGTGCCCGTGGCTGAGAGGAGCCCAAGAGCCAGGGGCAGGTTGGGGATGCAGGGATGTGGCAGCCCTGGGTGTGAGCTGATGGGCCCCCATCCCCCAGAGCTGCCCCTGGGCTCTCGCTGAGGGCAGGGAGGTGCAGCCAAATCCTTCTGTTGTGCAGCGTTTCATTTCCATAGCAGTAGCCATGGCTACAGACTGTTTGTGCAAATAACCAATATTCCCACCCACACCGATCGCTGACCGTGGCCTGCGGCGCTGGTGCTGATGCTGCTGGGAGCGTGCTTTCCCAGATGGGCTGTAGGGTTTTGCTTAAAAAAAACCCAAAACTTCGTCAAGCGGATGGAGCTCCTGAACTGGTTTCCAAACACGTTTCCTGTGCTGTGTTCACTGTGGCAGGGGCGAGTGGTGTCCTCCAGCTTCTCCCTAGAAACCCAGTTCCTAGAGCAGAGCCATGTGGCTGTGTGCACGTCATATCGGGGTTCTGTGTGTGGGGTGCACCCCAAAATGGGGCTGCTGCTGCCCCCCTGGCCCTCAGCGGGCAGCACAGCAGCCTCAGGGCAGTGTCTGGCGGAGGGAGAAGCTCCTGGGCTGTGTTAGTGCTGCTCTGTGAGTGAGGCAGCAGCTGTAGCCGTACCCGTGGCTGAGGTTGCACTCAGCATTGGTGGCTGCTTGAGCCTCCAGGTTGTTCTCTTTGAAGGCTTTGGTGCTTACCCAGAGCTGGATGAGGTGGCAGAGCTCTCCTAGGACAACCCCAGTGCTGCATGCTTCTAGCCTGAGGGTAACCGGTGTGCTGCAGGGCTGACACTGGGGTCCTGGCAGGGTGAAGGCATGTGAGCTGTCCCTGCTGATGGTGTGTGCCATCAGCCAGCCTCTGCCTGCTGCATCACAGCTCGGGTGGCATCCTCCTCGGCCTGGTGTTCCCACAGGGTGCCTTTCATCTTGGGGTGCTTTGGCTTTCAGAGCCTGGAGGGAATTGCCTGATGGTAGCACAGAACATGCCCTCCCTGTCCAAATTCCCTGCAAGCAGCTGAGCTGACACCCGGGCTCTGATGGATGTGGCACTGTGCATTGCAATCGAGGGGATCCTAAAGCCCCTGAAACCACAGCACGTGCAAACCCCGAGCAGTGGTGGCTGCTGGCACCCCTTAGTGGTCCTGAGCTCCTGAGACCTCTGCTATCTGCATGAAGCAGACCTGTGTCCTGCCCTCGATGAGTTAACATGGACACTTTGCAATGTCCCTTAAAAACCCACTGTTTTTTTCCCTTTTTGATAAGGTGAGAGGATCCTGGGCCACGCGGAGGAGCCGTGCTACCTCTGGTTCGTCATGGAGTTCTGCGAGGGGGGGGACCTCAACCAGTACGTGCTGTCCCGGAGGCCCGACCCGGCCACCAACAGGAGCTTCATGCTGCAGCTCACCAGCGCCATCGCCTTCCTGCACAAGAACCACATCGTCCACCGGGACCTGAAGCCTGACAACATCCTGATCACCGAGAAGTCCGGCACCCCGGTGCTCAAGGTGGCCGACTTCGGGCTCAGCAAGGTCTGCGCCGGGCTGACGGCTCGGGGCAAGAAGGGTGGCAATGAGAACAAAAATGTGAATGTGAACAAGTACTGGCTGTCCTCGGCTTGCGGCTCCGATTTCTATATGGCCCCCGAGGTCTGGGAGGGACACTACACCGCCAAGGCTGACATCTTCGCCCTCGGCATCATCATCTGGGCCATGATCGAGAGGATCACGTTCATCGACGCCGAGACCAAGAGGGAGCTGCTGGGGACCTACATCAAGCAGGGGACTGAGATTGTGCCCGTTGGGGAAGCGCTGCTAGAAAACCCAAAGATGGAGCTGCACATCCCTCAGAAGCGCAGGACTTCCATGTCTGAGGGCATCAAGCAGCTCCTGAAGGACATGTTGGCTGCTAACCCGCAGGATCGACCCGATGCCTTTGAGCTTGAAACCAGGATGGACCAGGTTACATGTGCTGCTTAAATTCAGGGCAGGGCACTGCCGTGCTTTGCAGCTGGGTGAGTGATGCACAGTTTTTATGTTCTTCTGTCTGCTGTACCAGCCCGTTAATGCACTTTGTAGTGACACAATGGAGTCCTTTATGTTCCCAGAGCTATTTCTATAGTGACTCATCAGAGCACTCTTTCTGAGTGTTTTTTTTTCCTTTTTTTTCCCCACCTATTCTGTTGCAGAAATAAAGTGGAGGTGGGAAGCAGCTGCATGTCCTGGTGCTGCCCAGAGCCTGGGCACAGCCCTGCTCCTCGGGTCCAGGCTGGGGGGGCACACGGGCACCCCCAGCATCAGCTGCTGGGTACATGGGTCCCTCCCAGAGGCAGGGAAGGAGCTGCCACTTTGTCTCCTCCCCACGCTGTGATTTCAGCAGAGCTCTGAGAGCTCCTGGCTGTTGAGTTCCCCTTCCTGCTGGCATTAGGGCAGCTCGGGGATGGCTGAGCAGAGTGGCAGGTGGGTTCTGGCACAGGCAGGGCTGTTTTCCTTGCTTTCACCTATGAGGCACGTGCATCTGTCTCGTTTCATTTCCTTGCTACAGGCAGGACCTCAGTGCCAGATACAATTGCATAAACCCAGTGAGCTGTCTGTAACATCCGAGCTGAGACCTGAGCCTGCCCAGGAAGGAAGCTCACAGAGCAGTTGTGCTCAGACTGAGCTCAGTGCAAGCAGAGTCCCTCCCTTCTCCCTTTAGGTCAGGTCCTGAATAGTCCTGAGCTCGGAGTCTGCTGCATCCTGGTCCTGAGTGCTCCCACGTGGTCTGGAAGGACCCCAGGGACAGGAGGTGACTGAAGGAATGAAAGGTGCTGCCTTCATGGCAAGGTTGTCTGTAAACAAGAGCTGTTACTAGGGATTCTCCTGGCCAAACACTTTGAAACTGAAAAATGACAGAACTCAGGGGGTGAGGCTGATGTCTTCCCAGCCCTGGAGCTGAACAGTGCTGCTCCTTGGTCCTCACTCACCAGAAACCAAACAGATCCCTTGGGATCCAAGTGAATCATAGATACAAGGGAGCAAAGAGAGCCAGAACTGCTGCTGTTGCCAGCAAACACCTGGCTGTCAGCCTTGCAGTCAGTGGCCGTATGCCATCTGCTGCAGGGTGCCATGGGGAAGGGAAGGGCCCTTGGGCAGGTGTTGCTCCAAACCCTCCTTGCCGCTCATCTGAGCGTTCCTGAGCTCATGTGAAAGGAAGAGCCATCTGTCCGTGCCTGCACGCACTGCTCTGTGGTGTGCTCAGCTGGGTTCTGTGCTGGCTCCAGCACCCCTCGGTGGCTGTGTGCTCCAGCATCCAGCTCTTGGGATGTGCCTGGAGGGGGACAGGAGCTCCTGGGGCTCACCCAGCCTGCTGGGGGCCTCCCCCACCCTCTGTAGCAACTGTTCAATGCATCCCCCAAAGTGCAGCCCAGAGAAGTAGGGATACAGAAATGGAAAGCCTGCTGGGTAGGTGTGGTGCTGTCACTGCTGCTTTGTCCTAATCAATCCATGAACCATCTCCTTTGCTCTCCTGGCACAAAATACTCCCTAAAAATTTCCAGCACCGGTGATTGATGAGATGTGACAGCTTCAGCCCGGGGCTGGGGCTCGGTGCTGGTCCTGGTGTGAGTGTGGGAAGCCCTGGGGCTGGGACAGGACACCCCACCCTGCACCCTGGGGCAGGGAGGAGGCTGTTCTCTGGCAGGGCAGGGATGGGGCTGGTGATGGATGCGTGGTGAGGGTCAGGCACTGCCGCTGCCATCTGCGGTCGCTCACGCGCTGACACGATGCTGCTGGGTTATGCAACCGGCCCGTGCCCTCCGGGGAGCATTCATCCTGTGCATATCTGCAGAACAGTACATGCAGGGATAACAAACACGGAGGGGACAGTCCTACCCCGGGGCTGTTTGCATAAAACCCAGCTGCCTTCCGAGCCCCCCCCTCTGTCCACCCACCGTGAGCCTGCACCGATTGTCTGGGGCTGACGCAGCTGCAGTGATGCTGCACTTATATAAGGCAGCGTGGCCCAGATCGGAGCCCATGTCCCCTGCACACCCACAGCCTCGCAGTGTGCAGTGGGAGAGCTCCTCTGGTTTGCAGAAGAGCTGCTGTGCTGTCCTGTAGGGCTTGTTAATGCGTTGCGGATGCGTGCGCTCCGACCCCAGCCTCCCCCTGGCTGCTGGGGGGCTTTTATTTAATGCACAGCTTAAATCAGAAGCTTGAGGAGCTTAAAATGGGATTTAGGGCAGGGCCTGTGTTCTGCTCTCAGGTAATTTAAGCTGAGCAGGAAACTGAAGTAACCCCTTCCTGCTAACTTTGGGCACTTGCGTGCGGTGTGGGGTGCGTGGTACGATCCATCCCCTTCCCCGGAACAGCTTCAGCCCCTGCTCTGCGTCATGACCTGGAAAACTGCAGCCCTGATCCCAGCAAGCAGATTTTCTCCTTATCCTTTGCTGTGCTGCTGACCTCTTCCGATGGTGCTTCACACCCCAGCAGCTCTGTGTTCAGCTCTGCTGTGGGTGCAGCACAACCTGCTGCTCAGCAGCAATCTGACCCTGCCCAAGTGCAGGGATTTGGGGTCAGTTCCCATCCAGGGATGTGTTTCTGGCATGGTTTCAGCAGAGCCCTGGGGTGATTGGGGTGGGGTTGAGCCCATGTATCTGCCTGTGCCCTGGGTCAGTGGGTGGGCAGCGTTCCCTGGGGAAAATGAAGTTCTTCTCTTATCTGAATGCTGCATCCCCATCTCCTGCAGCATGGGTTTACCTAAAGCCTGAGCTTGTTCCCAAAAACATGCTGCTTGTTCTGGTAAGTTGTACTCTGTGGTGCTTTCACTGGGGGTAAATAGGTCTGATTTTGGGGTGAGAGGCAGAAATCTGAGCGCAGAGTGGTTGGGGCTGGGCAGGGTGCTGCCCTCAGCAGGAAGCAGCTCCCCAGCGTCACCTGCTGCCACCCGTTCTGATCGTCGTGCTGGCAGCTGGGGGTGGCTGCTGGTGTTTGTCCCATTCTGTGCATCCCCAAAACGCAGCGGGGCTGACACTGAGCGAGCAGCGGCACCTCCCTGTGACAGTCACAGCTGCACGGACACCTGAGCAGCTGCCTGCAGGGATCCCAGGGGGAGGGTAGGGATGGGTGGCTGCACCTCCAGGGGAGGCTCTGGGGTTGGATGGAGGGGAGCTGCCGAGGAGCAGCTCCATCAGGAAGGACCCAGGAGGTGCTGGGTTATCTCTTCCCAGCCCTCTGCCACCCCGAGGACCCCATTGCCACTTCCATGTGCCCCAAGCTGTGCCTCAGTGTCCCCCACATCGGGGGCTGTGTGCTGCTGGTTCCCATCCCGCTGATGCCGAGCAAATATTGGAGCTGATTAAAGCTGGAAGTGGCGTCAGTGGGGGGATTAGAAGCTCTCCAGCCACCCCCAGCACCACCGTGCGTCAGTGCTGCGAGCAGTGCTGCCTCCCAGATGAGCAGTGGGCAGACAGAGCCCTTCCCTGAGCATCCTGCTGCTGCGGGGACGCACGGACAGCAGCACTGCCCTGCTTGCTAGGGAGCTGCATCACAGGAGAAAATTCCAGAGAATTCCTCCCTCCATCACCCCGGTGCTGCTGTCCCAGCGCTGCTCCCACACCACGGCTTTTTGCTGATGGCAGCCCACAGAGGTGCCATTTCCCAGCCACGTGTGTGTGGCCTCAGCCTCTGCTCTGCTCCCCTTCCTTCAGCCATGGATTCTGCAGGCGTGGAGTTCTTCCATGGGATGTTCTGGGACTGAGGGATTTGGGTAATTCCCTGGGCAGAGGCAGTGCTGCTGTTGCACGGAGCTGGGGGGGCTGTGGCTGTGCCCCAGTGTTGCGAAGGAGGAACCAAATCGCCTGTTTTATCCATGTAGCTTCGCTCAGAGCTTAAGTCTGGGGAAAAATCCAACTGCTGGAAAATTGGGTCGTGGAGCAGCGTGCTCCTTTTGGTACAAGGGGTCGCATGTTGTTAAACCAGGAGAGCACTGCTGGGTTCTGTGCAGAGCTGAGCTGCCCATCCTGCCCCAGGCCCCCCAGACTCCGGGCTCTGAGCACCCTCAAGGGCGGTGCAGGGTGCAGCACGGCCACGCCGCGAGCCCGTCCCTCTCAGCTGCATCCAAATGGATTTCAACGCCTCTTGCAGAGCACTCGAGAGCCCGAGTGCTGCTGACGCAGGGGGCACGAGGTCCCTGGAGCCATCACGGAGCGTTCCGGCCCCGCGCCGCGCTCCTGCTGACGTGGGTGCTCAAGGACGGGCGCTGTGCAGGGGGGTGCAGGCAGTGCTGCGGGCTGTGCTCCCCGTGCAGCCTGCTGCCTGCGCTCCAGTTTGGAAATGCTGCAGTCACAGGATGCCCTGAGCTGGAAGGGACCTCATGGGGTCCAACCCTACAATGGTTGGAGTTGGAGGGGACCTTTAAAGGCCGTCTGGTCCCACTCCCTGCAAGGAACAGGGAAAATATACGGTAATATTGTGTGCTCCTTCAAGCAGTGCTGCACGTGCAGAGTTCCCCAATCATTTTTCTTGACCAACTGCATCTTCCAATGGACAGCATCTCCCAGCTGAAGAACCAGCATCCTACAAACAGTGTAATTGAATCAATTAAAGGAGGCAAAGGGGTGTAAAATAAGAGGTTTGGCAGAACTCATGAGGAAAGTCAGATGCATCCTGCTCAGATGCTTTTTAGAACATGCAAAAAAAAAAAGAGCTTTTATGAAATACCCCATTTCTTTGTGAGAAACCTGGGGGCACAGCAGAGTCAGCTGGAGACTCCGGGAGCTGTGCCTGGCTGGGTTGATGGCAGGACGTCATTCCTGATCACAAAGCTTTAACTGGGACAGCACCACGGCCACATCTGATCTCCTTTTTTCCTTTCTCATTTTTCCTGCAGGTTTATTCACCAGGGACCCATCATCTCCATTACTGACGTGCAACGAGGGATGGCAAGGACGAGGAAGGCGGCGATACCGAAGAGCCCTGGTCTGCAGGATCTCTGGCAATGTGAAATGTTGGGGTGTTACTTTGTTTTCTTGGCAAGGGGTGTTTCGGGGTACGGGGGGGCTGCAGGGCAGCACAGCTGGGCACTTATCGTGCTCTCCAGACTATTGAACGTGATCCAGAGCTGCCCTGCCCAGCCCTCCCCGTGCCCCTGCTCTGCAGTGTGATGCCATAGAAGTTAACAGAGATGTGGGTCTGGGGGGGTGGGACCTGCAGCCCCGTTTGCTGCCAGCACTGCTGGCTGCACGCTGGGGTTTAAAGCTGTTGCTTCCACCTGGGGGAAAAGGGGGTGAAGCAATTGCTGGGTTTGCACCGGGAGTGCAATGCTTTAGGAGCAGTGAGTCTTGTGGGCTGCCTGTTGCAGGCAGTGAGATGTTCCCAGAGCCAGGCAGCTCCTGGCCACACAGACACTGCCTGCACCAGAAGCAGCTGCTGTCAGGGTCGTAGCCCAAGCTGGAGCTCACTAGTGGCATTTCCTAGGACAGCCTTTGTGTACAGAGGTAGTGGGGAGCCCATCGGTACATTTTCAGGGGGGCTTTGCATACAAGAGAAACAGAAAACAATCCACTGCTCTGAGCCCATTGAATGCCAAACTTCAGCTGTGAGGAGCAGCTGGGAGAGGTTTGGCCCGAATAGCTCACGGGCTGGGTTGTGGCCTCCTGCAGAACACTTTTCCCTGCTAGATCGCTGTCTCCAGGAAGCAAAAGGCCATGCTGCTGTTTAGTTGTGGCCGCTTGGTTGCAGTTTTCAGTACAGCTCAGGCAGGGAGGCTGGAACCTCAGGCTGAGCCACTACAACTCCATCTCCTTGCCTGGATGAGAGCAACACTAACGCCGGGGCTGACCCTGTGCTGATGGGCTTTAGGCTTTGCTCACTGTAAATGCGATGTACAGCACCACCTCCTCGCCATCTGGACCAGCTCACACGCTCCCTGCCAGGCTGAGCCAGCACTGCTCCGTGGAGCGGGCTGCCCTGCTGCAGCATCACTGCCCTCCCTGCTCCGGGGCTGGCTGGGTTTGCAGAAGAGGGTCCCCCCTGTCTCCTTTTCCCCCCCAGGTGCTGGGACTGCCCTCGCCCTCCTGCAGGCTGCAGCTTTCCATGCATCACTGCCCGAAGGCTGCTGCCCTGCCAGCCCCTCCCCAGTGTACCTCACTGACCTCATGGGAGCGAGTGGAAGCGCCGTGCGTTCAGGGGGCTGAGGCAGAGCTGGAGGAAGGGAAGGAGGAAGGGGGGAGTGCTTTCTGTCCTCCATCTCCGTTCCAGCACACAGAGCTACGGCTGTCGCTGAGGTTTGGCTGAGAGCTGAGCTCTCCTGCTCGCAGGCTCAGTGACAGTGCTCTGCCACGTGGTTCCTGCACCCCACACAGCTTGTGCTGCTCTTTGACTGTTACAGCCCAACCCTGGCTTGGACGGGTGGAGCAGGAGGGCTGCACCCCCTGTGCTGCTCACAGCTTTCCCTGCAGGCAGGGCCCCTCGCAGGGAGAAGGATCCCAGCAGGAGGGCTGTGTGCAGGGCGGGGAGGGAGGGATGGGGGCTGCTCCGGGGGGGCTCACCCCTCCTGGCCCATCACAGGTTCAGGCCACCTTCAAACCACACGGCTCCACCTCAGCTTTTGCATTGCAGATGTGTTCGTCGAGCAGCTTGATGTTCGTGAGCTAGACCGTAGTGCCTTACGTAGGATTTAGCAAACACTTCCGAGGAGGACGCCGGGGGCCTGCTCGCCTTTGGCCAGCGTGGATGTTTCCCTGCTCATTTGCCCTTCTAAGAGCGTTTCTCCCTGATGATTTTGCTGCTGTTTGCGCTCGGTTTCCCACACTAGAGACGAAGCTGCCTTGTGTTTACAGCCCCTAGCATCTCCCTCGCAGTTCCTTTGGCCCAGACCCAACTTGTTGTTCCCTGGAGCGAGGTGGCACCGGGCTCAGCCCTGAGCTGCACGTGCTGGGGGGGGTGGGGGGGGNTCGGGCACCTCCACCCCGCAGCGGATGGGTTTGGTGTGAGGCTGTGTCGCTGGCAGTGCCCACGCTTAGGGCAGCACCACGGAGCCCGGGGCCAGGCAGCTCCATCTGTGCGTGGTGCAGCGGAGCAGCCAGGTGCCGGGGGGGTGCAAGGGGGGAGCAGAGTGCCCTCTCCCAGAGCCCCGCTGCATTGAGGCTCGTGGGGTCCAGGCTGAGCCCAGCCGGAGCCGCTGGGGGCGATTGTATGAAACTGTTTACTTCTGACTCTGCTGTTTACAGGAGGGATGTGGGGTGGGGGGGGACAAGCCAAGCCTCAGGGGGATTGGGAAATGCGTTATCTGCAGCGGGGCCCGGAGGGGTTCGGTCGGTGCTGCTGGGTGCGGGGTTCCACGGTGCTCGGGGCAGAGAAGAGTTACCCCTGTGGTCTTCCTTTACTCCTCAGGACCCAGCTCCTTCACATATCAGAGGCTCCCGGAGCTTTTCTGGAGCAATAAGACTTAGAACAAGTGTTACCATCGTGGAAATCCTCCGTTGTGTGCGTTGTGTCTCCTCTGTATGCAGAACCAGGGCTGGGTTTCAGGCTGCTGCGCGTGGCAGGATGCTCAAACCCAGACCCCGGCGTAAAGTTAATGATGTTAGTAAAGGAATCTGTATTATTTCTCTTTTTTTTTTTTGTTTTGCACAGAAGCTGGTAATCTAGGACCTATGTGTGAACAACTTTATATGAATATTTTTTGTACTTGGGTTGGTATGAGACGTTCTATTTAAGTTTTGAACACTGTGGATACCCTGATGTGGATGAGTGGCAGAGGCTTTGTAAATTAAGAGACGTTTGTGTGAATAAAGCTGTCTGATGGGGTTGAACAGCCGCGCTGCTGAAGCACGAGGTCGGTGTGTTTGTGCCGTGTGCCTCCGGCCCTCCAGGCTGGCTGGGCCCTGTGGGCAGACAGCTCCGAGGGGTTCCCATTCAGCGCTCCTCTCCCTTTCCCAGGGCAGGGTGGAACACATCTCTCTGCTCA
This sequence comes from Penelope pileata, assembly GCA_013396635.1. Lineage (NCBI taxonomy): Eukaryota > Metazoa > Chordata > Aves > Galliformes > Cracidae > Penelope > Penelope pileata. Next base: position 500,568 of record WBMW01003851.1, read on the forward strand.
GTCTTTAATCAATCCCTGGGAGACAGAAAGCAGAAGCTTTGTTTGTCCATGCATCGTAGAATCAGAAGGGGTGGAAGGGACCGTACAGCTGCTCCGGGGATGGGGCAGCACGGCTCTGGGCAGCTGTGCCAGTCCAGCTCCACGAAGGTAAGGAAAACATTTGCACTGTCACAGCCACCATCAGCCCCTGTGCCATCCACAATGGGAGAAGGATGGGATGAGCCATGGCAACACGAACCCTTCCTTTGTGCAGGGGAAGGCAGCCAGAGACTTCCCACGTGCCAAGGACGTGGGGCCAGCCCCGAGCTGGTGAGGGACGCGGTGTCCCAGCACACGGGGCCACGCCATGCCCTGGTGTGACAGCCCCAGGTGACCCAGGGCAGCCGCAGTGCCCACACTCAGACGTGCTCAGGGTCCAGCCCTCCCAGCACTGCAGCCACGGGCTCCCCCTGGGCCCCATCACCGTTGTGCTCCCTAATTGCTGCCGACAGGCACCCGAAGTGGATGCTTCCAGCCCTGGGGGGCTGCAGTGGGGCTGGCCAGCCCTGGCTGTAGCAATGCCAACAGGTGAGAGTGGGGACAGAGCTGTGCCCCCTTTTCCCCCCCGCAGCCACCAGGTCAGGAATGCTGGGGCTGAAGGGCATCGCCTGTGTGTGCACCCACTGTGAGGGCAGTGCTGGTGCTCAGAGCCCCACTCCCAGCCCAGAGCATCCTTCCTGCAGGCAGGGATGGGGCTGGGGGCAGTGGGTGACACCTCCAGCACCGATGCAACCTTGTGATCTGCTTACATGAAAGCGCAGACGCAGCAAAGTCCAGCTCTGCGGTACCAGGAACACGCATCCTTCCCAGGGCACAGCTTCGGCAGCTGCTTTCCAGAGGGCAGCCCCCAAAAGCCCTGCTGTGTGCTAGCTTATTTCCTGGAAGTGGTCATCAGAACCAAACGCCCGTCTGCAGCAGGAAGCAGTCCCCGTCCGCAGCACAGAGCGGTCCCCAGCGAGGCGGTCCCCTCACACAGGGAGCTCGCAGCCCACGTCCACCATCGGGCCCAGGAACCCATGGTGCTCCCCAGGCCCCGTGGCTGCAGCGTGAGGGTCTGAGCAGGAGGCTCCCTTTGCTGCTGGGATTTCCCTCTGTTTTAAGCTATGCTGATGGAAGGGACCGTTCTGGCAGCCTCCAGGCATGGGCTGATGGCAAAATGCACTTCTCTGCACCTGGAGATGTAGCAGCCCCATGGTGAGCTGTGATCCCAGCACCCCGGTGGTACCAGCTCAGCCCCTGCAGATGCGGTGAAGATGGATCCCAGCAGGAGCCAGGGGAGGGGAGCCGGGCTCGGCCCCCACGTGTGCCAGCGGGAGCAGGTGACCGTGCAACCCACAGCCAAAAAGCTTTTAAACATCATTAGCAGAGAGAGCTCGGTGTCAGTCACAGGGAGAAGCGCTTCACTCCGGATGCGCTCTCTGGAGACCTCCTATTTCGTATGCAAAGTGGGCTGCTGAACTCCACAAAGACACTTCAATTGCTTGGGAGCTGAAAAAAATAGCCCGGCAGCTCCATCCCTCTGCCAGCCACGCTCTGCTCGGGGAGGGCACGTGCACCTGCGGGAGCTGCACGTGGCGAAGGCCATGGCCAGGGGGAAGGCAGCAGGGCTGGGGTGGGATGGGAACAGCGAGGAAACCCACGGCCACTGCAGCCAGCACAGCCCCAAGGCCACCGGAGGCACCGAGCATCACAGCCGCGATGCTGCCGTCACCGCCTGCGCTGCCCCTCTCCCTGGAGCTGCTGTGACACACACAGTGGAAACATTTTCAAGAGCTCTCTGTGCTCCCTAAGAGGCTCCGGCGCTGGAGCACGCCGTCACTCGATGTGAAGCACGAGTCCATATTTCTCTCAAGATCTCTCGAGCTGCCCAGCAGCGTGCACTCGAGCCGGCCTCGCCGCAGTGCTCTGGCTGGAGAGGCACCAGCGGTCCCCGGGGTGGGAGGGGAGCGATGCCCGCGTGCAGCACAGGGCATCCATCTCGCCTCGCGCTGACGGATCGCTGCCGTCCCCGTGTCAGGCTCTGGGGAGCAGAGGATGAACAGCCTGACACTGCAGCGAGCCCACACGCTGCACTCAGCCGGGGATGACTCAGCCGGGGCTCTTTGTGCTGGAGGAGGTGACAATGACACGAGGGCACGCTGGCGAGTGTGGGATCTGCTGCCCGTGCCACGGTGCTGCAGAACGACCGCGGGTCCTTGGTACGGGGATGGGGCAGCCCCGGTGCTCTGCCACCACCGTCCCTCCACTGGGGATGGCACAGAGCTGTCGCTCATTAAATAACTCCTGTGCCATCGTCCACAGCACCCCAACACTCTTCCAGCACAGCCTCAGCCACAGCCACAGCCACAGCCACTCTTCCTCCTGCAGAAAGCCCTCGCAGCAGCCCTAGCGATGCTGGGGCACCCAGGGCACGGAGCCAGGCAAGAACCATCCACACCCCCAGAATGAAACCACAGCTTCCAAAACGAAGGATGGCCAAGGCAGAAAACCAAATGTGGTTTTTGCCAGGCATGCACCCAGTGCAACCCATGGAGCTGCACGGGGTGCCTGCCCCACTGTGCAGGCAGCAGCTTTGCACGCAGCCACTTCAGGCCGCTCGCAGCTCCTGCAACAAAAGGCTTTTCTTTGTCCCCCGTTTATCTCCTGGCAGAAGGAATGGCCCATGCTCCCCTGGGGACTGAGCCCTCGCGAAGCGATGCACGGGGAGGCAGGCAGCAAGGGAGCGAATGAAGGCGTTATTTCCTCTGCCAGAGACGAGATCTTACAACAAGCCTTTCAGCCAAGAACTTTAATTTTTTTTTTTCCTTAAGGTTTTGCAAGGAAATCTTGTTCTCCAGAATTGCATCCGCCTCCAGCCCCACTTAGAGCTGCCAAAGCCCGCGCTTCCCCGGGGAGCAGCGGAGATGGATGGGCTGATACGGGCATGACTTCCCCTCCATCATCCTCCACCGGGGCCAGGGGCTTGAAGCACTCCCAGGGCGCTGCCCCGCTCCACGGCTCAGCCCTGGGGACCCAGCTGTGCTCTGCCCAGTGCCACCACCACGCAGTGCCACATCCCTGTGCCCAGCACGGTGCTAACGGTGCTGCACCCCGTGCCACTCTCCGCTCCCTGCCTTGCAGCCGAGCGTGCGTGATCGCTTTGGGAGGATTTCGTGGGAAAAGGGAGCACGCACGCTTCCCTGCTTGCATAAGCCATGGCAGCAGCCAGCTCGTGGGATCTGGGGCACGGCAGCCTGCCTGCAGCTTGTGCTCAAGGACAGCTGTTCCGCACGGCGCAGCGCAGCACACGGAGATCCGAAGGGGTTGGGATGAGCTTCCAGCAAGATAACAGCTCTCCCGTGACCCCACTCCATCTTCCTGAGCTCCATCAGCTGCACGCCCACCTCCCCTGCAGCTCTGGGGAGTGCTCACCGCTCACACCCACCACCAGGGCCTGGGGTCTTATACCAAGGTCACCACTGGGAAAGGAACTTCCATGGCCCCACCAGGACCTGCCCAGCCACCAAGTGCTAAGGGAGGAAAGCAGAGCTGACAGCCAGAGCCTTCCTTACCGGAGGGAATGGCAGGCACTCAGCCCTGCCCACAGCAGAGCACTGAGCCAGGGCTGGGCCGGGCCAGGGAAGGTATTTGCCCCAAACCATCCTCCAGACCCACAGCCATCCCAGCTGGCTGCAAGCAGGCAGCTCCCCCAGCTCCAGCACAGCTCCTGGCCTCCTCCCAGGGGATCATTAGCGGGTGCAATGAGTTAGAGATAATTGCTGCCTCGAGGATGCAATTAACTCCTTCCTGGCCAGGTCCAGCTGGGGCTCCTGCATCCCAGAAGAGCTGTGCTCCCATGGGGTCCCTTAGAAAACTCACATCCCTCTCTCTTCTCAAAGCGAGCCTCTGAATCACATCCCGATGAGCAAATCGAGCTCACTGGTGCGTGGTGATGATTTAGATATGGGGATATAATCTATCTGGAATGTGTAATTTATTTCAGGTGTATGAGGCACCAGTGGAACTGGGAGCAAGCAGCGAGGAAATCAATCACACCGCTGCGATCAGGGGACGTGAAGGAGCTCGGTGCAGGCAGCAGACAGGCAGCTTTGCTCTGGGAGCTGTGCTCCTGCAGGGCCAAGCAAGCCCGAGGAGATATGGCACGGTCAAGGGATGCAGGGATACAGCCAGGAGCCCTGGAGGAGGCGGTGACGTTGGGGACCCTTCCAACAGTGCTGTGGCACGGCCTGTGCAGAAAGTGGCAGAGCAGGAGCAGACCTCTGTCCCCAGGACCACGCTGCAGCCACCGCTGCCCACGTCTGCTGCCAGCTCCCCCGATGCCACCCTCAGCCAGGAGGACGTGGCTGCCCTGCAGAGAGCAGAGAGGAAGAACCGTGCACCCAGCAGCCACCAAGCCCCTCGCCCTCCCTGCTCCCGCGTGGTTTCCTTTGCAGCAGATCACTATTTCGTAACGCAGTAGATGTGAAATATGAAGACAGAAATTGCCAGCGATTTTTAATTTGGATTCTGCCAATTTCTCTGTTCCAGCTATTGATTTTCCATAAAGATGAATTCCAGCTTCCAGGTCCCTCTGACAGGCACTATCTGGGTGTTTTTGTTTGCTCCGAGAGTGGAAATACATGTTTTATTAAGTGTCAGAACTCACTAATGAGAAGAGGGAGGAAAATCAATTGTCTGCTTATATCTTGATCTCCAAGACTAACAAGTTCTCTATCCTGACACTGGGCAGGAGGACAGGGCAGAGTGACAAACGTGGCAGCCAGCAGCTGTCAGCTCCTCTGCAGCTCAGCTGAGGAGAGGGGGGAAAGGTGCACGTGAAGTTTGATTGATTCAAACACGTTTGTATTAATTCAAAGAAACCAGGGAGCTGTAAAAAAATCCTATAGTTGAATTGATCCTTGATGTAAAGATACTGGAAACATTGAAATTACAGCTTGAAGACTGTGAACAGGTTTGTGCTCATATTCCTAAAATCAAGACAGAAGCTTGCCCAGCTGTTTGGGATGGGGACAACCAAAGGAATTCCATTTCTCCATGCTAATTTGAGATGAATTTTAGCACTTATGACTATGAGAATCACAAGCCAGCTCAGTGCAGAAGTCTCTGCACGACTCCAGCAGTAAATCCAGTTTCAATCTTGCTCAGATGGGATCCTGCCCCTACCAAAACGACCAGCAGACCTGGCTAAGCCCAGGACCTCACCACTGCTGTTGGAAAAAGCCAGGACACGAGGACAGGTCCGGTTCCCTGCACACTTTGCCCCAGTGACAGGTTTGGGATCTGTGACATGAACATCTCAGCACGTTCGTTTCCTGCAGGAACGTGGCATGCTTATTGCCAAACAGTGATCTGTTCCCCCCCTCCACGCAAGGCGATCAGCCCTCTTTCACTTGTACTTGTTATCTGCCAGGTCTGTTACAGAACCACGCCTGACAATTGTATAGTTAATCTCTTGGCAGCTGTGAAATGAAACCATAAGCTCCAGCTGCCTTGGGAAGATGCATTGATTTCTTAAAATGACAGATCGCCTCGCTCGATGCTCGAGCACAGGCTCAGGGCCGGTGCTATGGATCCGGGCTATCATTCAATTAAAAAAGCTTAGCAGAAATGCGCCAGCTAAGCGCCCAAGGCAGCATTAAGGCTAAGCCCTGACCCAAAGACTTAATCGCAGGGAGGATGAAAGCACCTTCAGACGCAGGATGCCTGTCCAGCTTGCTGATGGAAGCACGGGTCGTGGTGCTGAGCTCGCTGCTGGGAACCAGACGAGCCTGTCCCTTTGCTGCAATAAAACAGAGCTGACTGGCCAGGCAGGTCCCTGAGCAAAGCAGTGCAGGAAAATCCCTTCCTACCCAAAAGGAAGTTTGCTTCACTTAATGGAGCAGTTTATATCCTATTTCAACACATCTCTCAAATAAGGATTATGTGTTTAAGTTAAAAAAAATTCCTAGACACTGTGAACAGCCTCAGTCTCTCTGCAGACAGCAAAGCACCAGGGTATGTCTGGCCTCAGGTGTAAGAGATTGCCAGACTCATCCCAGGAAAGTGAAAGCACCTGCGACCCCACAGCATGCCACAAAGCCCAGTGGACCCTACGGTTACCCCAGAGTCACCTGTGCTCTCCTTGGGTGGGGAATGACGACAACTGCAGAGCAGCAAAGTGCGGACCTGGAGCACATCTGTGGGTATCCCAGCACCCTGGGCTCGGAGCAGGTCCCAGGCAGAGCAGCAGTGGGGTGCTGATGGATGATGTCCCAGCACTCAGGCATTTGGGGCAGGAGAGAATCCAGCAGGCACAGGCAGGTAGAGGCATACACCCATCCATTCACAACCCCAGCAAGGTGCCTGCAGGGCAAGAAGCAGCGCAGCCGTGTGTCTGCACAGTGCTTTAACAAGGCTGCTTCACAGGGTGCAGGGAGGCAGCTTAGGGCTTCCCAGGATGCAGCCAGCTTTCCCACTCAGTGCCACATGCTTGACACCCTGCTCTGAGCTGGCGTGCTCTGCAGACACAGCCAACAGCCGTGTTCTGGATGTTCTTCAGTCGCCATTTCATCTCTGTCTGCAGGGACCCTTGGCTCGAGGCTGTATCACCGCAGTTTGCTGCTGAGATCCAGGCTCTGTGAGGTGAACAAAGCTTGAAGCTGGCCCATGGTGAAGCGGCTCTGTTATGCTCTTTGGACTTGGCGGTAGGGATGGTAAAACACTAAAGCTGCTGCCTAGCCCTGAGCAGCAGAGGTGAAGCATGCTGGAGGAGTAATGAGAACGCCTTACAGAGGGAATCAAAGCTTTGAAAATTGTATTTTGGATGTTGCAATAGCCACAAACCTTGGACTCCCCAGAACACAGCTCTTTCATCGGCTCAGCGCTCCCATAGCCCGCAGCAAGGGCACAAAGTGGGAGGGAAACAAAACATGCTTGTTATGGAGAAAGGCGGAGGGAACTGCCCTTGCATCCCTACACTTCTCTCCAGCGCTCTCCAGGAAACCACATCGGCAGCCCAGGGCTCCTTGGCACAGCCCCTGGCAGTGGTGAGGACTGAAGCTGCTTGTGAAGCCAGCAAAACCCGGCCCAAACCTGGCTCTGAGTCCCTCAGCCCCACGGTGCCGTTACAGCCAGCACCCAGCTCATTAAAGCAATCTGAGCCACCACAAACAAACCTCACTGATTGAGCAGGGAGAAGCACAAATGGTTTTGAGGGGGGGATCCAAGATGCTAAAGCAGTTGGATGTGACCCACAGCCCAGCCCTGCCAAGCCACCAGCCGTGTTTGGAATGGGGACACTTGGGGGAGAAGCCACGGGGTGCCAAGTGCTGGCCCAACAGCATAGGTTGGTGATGGAAACCATCTGTGACCCAACTGTGGGGAATGGGGACAACACCTGTGCCCGTGGGTTCCCTGCCATGAGCACCACTCTTGCACCAGCCCGGGGACAAGGCATGGAGCATCATTTTGGGAGGCCATCCTGTTTATCACCACATCCAGGCACACAACCTCCCCATGCTGCAATTTTCACCTATCTGCAACCTGGGGCTCCACGCTGTTTTGTGCCCACCCCTCCCAAAGTTTGTCCCTAGGTGGGTTTGTAAGGGACAGCCACGTTCCTCAGGGCTGCAGGGAGCCTTGGTCCCACAGTGCTGCCTGGCACAGGGAACGGAGCCCAGCACAGCCCCAATAGGGTGGGCACGGCCCCAAAACGGTGCCTGGGGGCACTGGGTGGGCAGGCAGGGACCCCAGACCCAGCCACAGGCCTCAGCCCGCAGCACAGACCTCATATGCCACAATGCGTTGCCATGGCAACGGGCAAGGCCTGCGGGGCTGCAGGCAGCCAGGCCACAAAGCGAGGGCCAGGCTGGGCCAGGACCAGCACGGGACACAGAAGCGGGACAGGGCTCCCTGGCTGGTCACGGGGGGAGCAGGACTCCCCAAGGTGGGTCGGGGTGGCTCCAGGTCCCTTTGGTTCCCCTTTCCTATCCCCAACGCCATCCAGGTCCACGCAGCCCTGGGGCTGGTGCGGCTGCAGCCTCTGCCATTCCAAGCCTAGCGGTGCTACTGCAAAACAGACGTTTCTGGCAAGGAAAAAGGGATGTAAAAACAGAAAGGAAAACAACCACAATCACATCTCCGTCTGTGGGCAAACAAACCGCTCTCGGCAGCCAAATCGCTCTGAAAGCAGAGTGCTGTAACCTGTTGCATTTGCTGTCCCTGTTCCACTCCGTACCGGGCTGCCAAGAACTGTCAGTGTTATGGTTTAGGGTATTTTTATGGGGGAAAAAAAAGTGGAAAGGAAATTCAGTTTGTTTTTTAAGTTGTCAGCTTTTTTGGAAAAAAGATTTACTGTGAACGGGTGAACTAGTACGAGCTGTGGGGAGGGCAGACGCCTGAAAGCTTTGCTGACTCCTGAAATCCCTACAAGGAAGTATTATTCGTTCCATTAGCTAGTTAGGGAAAGTGAGGCTAAGAAAAACTTCTGTGTCAACTAGATAACACCACCTAGCTTCAAGGTGTTCAAGGATTGAAACATCACAGCTAGGGACTACAGGAATCCATGTAATCGTAACCAGAAAGCTACATGGAACAAGTGAAGTTGCATGTATTTACTTCTTTTTCAAATAAAGCTTGTTCCGCTGGTGAAAGCCACGTTCTCAGTGTCGAGCTGGGTTGACATTACAGTATCACTGCCAACGGGGACGTGGGACTTTAGCTAATTTCTGCCTGCAATACCCGAGGCACACAAAGCTCGGCAGAGAAGCACCTTCCACCTTGGCTCAGCTGGCAGCACCACGGAGATGTTTTTGGCAGCAAATGAAACAGCCAAGGCTAAGGGAGCAGATACAGAGCTGTGAAGGATCTCTACCGAAACACCTTCTCAGCAGCGAGCGTTATCTTTTAGCTATGATGGCCCGAGGTGATGATGTAAACTAACAGCAAAGAAAGGGAAATGCATCACTGAAAACGTTGCCAGGTTACGACTGTCCATTGAGTGATAAAAGCTGGGGTGCAGGGGAAAAAGGCCAGTTTCGCTCCTGAAAGCTGCTGAGGCTGCAGCCAGCACGTTGCCTGGCTCTGCCTGCTGCATGCCAGCTCACCGGGGTTAATTTGAATCACAGAGGTGATTATGGAGTTCTATGATCTGGGTTAGAATATGGGTCTCAAGCTTCCACAACCTGGCAGATTACAAAGAGGAGAAATAGACATCTCCAGAGACATGGAAGAATGGAGAGAAATCGCATACGTGAGCACAAAGGCATCTAATTAGAACGAAAGAGAAAATAAGATGGGGAGAAATTTTGTCAGAGTGTATCAGAGAATAATTCCTGACAGTGAATCTGTTAAACAGTGGCAGGACCTCCCCAGGGGAAGTAGCAGGAGACCGGTTGATTGGAATAAGCAGAGTGTACAAAATATTAGAAATAATACAGCTGTGAAGGAAAATTCCTGTGAAAGTGTATCTAGTTCAACAGTTTTTCTCATCTATAGATTTATAAGCTAAGCTTTAATTTAGAGAGAAGAGTCCCAGCCATGACTATACTCACTTCCCAGCTGCTTTTTCTTCGGTTTTTAATTTCATTATTTCTACTTTTGTAAACAGCGAGTTTTGGAATCATGAATGGGAATTCGAATCAATACGGAAGCGATTCGGAGAGTACTGCAGGCAGCAGAGAGGAACAGGACAATGCCATCTGGGCAATGTACCTGGAGAGAAGAAACCTCATCCTGCAATTCCTCCAGTCCGATCTGAGCCTCCACCTCCTCGAGCAGTACCAGAAGAGAGTTGAGCTCCTGAGCAAGTGTTACTATTACATCGAGGTTCTGCCCACCTACATGATCCTGAGAGACGAGAACCTCTTGGTGATTCCTACCAGCATCTTCCAAGTCATTGACCCCTGGAGATTCCAGAGGGCGAAGAATTTGGGAAGAACCCAGACTGAGCTCCAGCTGCAACTTTTAACCGAGCTGTTGGAACAGCTGCAAGGAGGCCGGGGGGAGCTGGTCGGGTACGTAGAGGCCTGTGACATGGTAACTTTCCTCTCCAAGTGGGACACGATTACGCAGAGAGTGACAGACCTCTCCAAGATGATGAATGATTTCCTTTCCTTGCAAGTGCCAAGGAGACTCTACACCAAGCACCGTTTGGTGTCGTGCGCCGACGTCAGAAGCAATAAAATACCAGACATTCAACTTTTTCTCAGCACGAAGATGCCAGTGATGTTTGATCGGAAAGAATCAGTCGCACACAAGAACTGGGCCTACCTCAAATGGTTCACCGAGAACCAGGAGTCGCCCCTCGAACAGTACGAGCTGCATTTTCAGTTACTGAGGCACGGAACTCAGACAGAACTGGGACACCGTGGGCTTGTGGCAGGGGTCTCCAACACCTGTGTAGTCCAGGGCCTGCTGCCTGGCCAGCTGTACAAATTCACCATCAGAAGGGCAGAAACTTACACGCTTGTCTACGAACCATGGCACGACTCCATTACGCTGAAGACAAAAGCTGAGGACGGCAGCGCCTGAGAACCAGAAGAATGAGGTGGCTGACAAAGTTTTCTCAATTTATCTATTTGAGAAAGATGAATGGGAAGAAATAATAAAATAAATTAAGAAAAATTGCTAATATTTAAGCCTTTTGTTGTGTTGGCTCTTTTTTTTATTATTATTATTTTATTTTTTTTACCTCTGACTTTGTTCCGTTCTTCAACGGCAACCTGCATTCCATGATAACAGTATTCTTCCATGTTAACAGTAACCAATTCCAAATTTCTCAGGTAGAACAACCTCCTCACACAGCAGTCAGGACTCAGTGCTCGCTTCCCACCACCCAGACCTCCTGGTGGGAGCAGCTCTGGGCACTCTTGCAGGATGAGTTGGATGCAAAGTGTGATTCTGTGGAACATCTCTGCCACCCAGTGCTTTCCATCCACCAGAAGGTGCCCAGTGCTCATTTCTCCCACTGTTGGGTTTCTGATTTTTCAATTTTTCATTTGTTTGGTGTCTACTGAAACCAAGCAGAAACCAAGTTTCTGCTGAAACTGAAGCCCAAGCCCTTCAGCTCACTGGCTGCACCTCATCACCACCCCTGGTTCCTCTCCCCATGCCTTGTAATCACCTAATCACAATTTCACACTCACCCCCTACAGTGCAAGAAAAGTTCAATCTGATTTTAAAAAATCAATCCATCAAAACAGGAAAGTACAACATACCCAGAAGACCAATATTTAGAAGACGATCTTTTCTGCCACGTACCACAGTCAATGCTATCTTTCTTTTCTACCATGTGGCTCAGTCCAACGACAGCTGTCCCCACACAGATTCCAGTCACATAAACAGATCTTTTCGTAATAAAATTTATTACTTAAATAAGTTTGAATCACTTTAACAATTATGGCTTAAATATCAAAAAAGGAATGTTGAGGTTCATTTTTTTTTTTACAAACGTTAGAAGCAGGTAAAAATATTTGTATCCAAAGAGGTCTGTCACAAGTCACAGATATACAAAAAATAAAAACCTGCCACACTTTAAGTTCCTTAACTTACACTTTATGACACTTAACATTTCATTTCTATTAAAAAAAAAAACAATTATTGCAGTCAATTAACTGTCCTACACAGATCAGCCCAAGTGGGTTCTCCTTTGCCAGCTGGAGCCAAGAAATTTCCTGGTTCTGTCCATCTGCAACTTCGCTGCCACTCAGAGCAGGGTGCAGGGTGCCCAGGGGAATCACCAGGATGGATTTCTTTTGGGTTTTGCTTCAAGTATTTTAAGAATATTTGCTTGAGCATAAAATCCTTTCAAAAGCAAATTAAAAGCTCCATCTGCAAACGAAACCAGGCTACTCTGAACTTTTTTTCCTGTATTCATTTCGATGATTCTCTATTCATGAGCATAAGGACAAGAACACGATACTCAGTCGTCATTAACAGTCTATAAAAAACTCGATTAATTGCACTTGCTGCTAGCCCTGACTGCTCAGCTCCACGACCCGCTGTGCAGGCGCCTGCCCGCAGCACACCCAGCCCTGGGCTCGGCTGCTGGGGAGCATTTCCTAAACACCACTTCCAAAATGCATCTTCAGAGAAAAAAAATAAAATGAAATCAATCAATATATTGTCTTGCAACACAGAGGTGATCAAATAATGCATTTCAGTCTAGGCTTCACCCTCCAAGGAGCAGCAGTAAACATTTTTTTCTCTTGCTGAGAGCAAAGGGAAGCGCTTTGTGGGATCTGTTTCTTGGTCTGTACAAGTACGGGGCCAAACCCCACAGCAGAGCATTGGGCAAAGCCACTGCACTTGGAGAGAGTCTCCTCATTGCTGTTAGATGAAATGGAACAACCAGCAGAAAAAAACAAAACAACAACTGAAGAGTCTCTCCTCTACATGAGATAATGAAAATAAGACCCACTGGTTCGAAAGGGACCAGGATGAATTTGTTAGATAAAGCTGGCACCAACCAATCCCAGCACCTTGTGCAGTTCTCCATCACCACTGAGACAGGGGATTGCAATTCTGAAAGGAGCTTGTACAGGAATCATTTTGTGGGCCACTGAAATGCAGTACTGCTTGCCAAATCAGGCTGGCGTGGAATTAAGATCCAGCGTGGAATGACTTTGAAGAGGAGCAATGAACTTCACTTTATACCAACTTTCATCGAGCACCTTCAGAACCAGCAGGAGTTGCTTCCTAAAGGCTTCTGTCCCCTGTGCAACCGCCACGTGTCAGCTCTGCTGACTTATCAGGAACACACAGGCAAGCCTGGGTGGTCTCCAGCGCACAGACCAAACCCATCAAACACAGAAGTGCAGGAAGGGAGTTTAAAACGAGGAAGGGAAAAACAAAATTGCTCCCTACGTTCTCAAGTGGAACAGAATCAGAACACACGAAGAAACAGCATTAAGGACTTTGTCAGACACGATGCTTTCTTATTGCACATTCCTTCACGCTGGGAAGGGCCATGCTACATTTTCAGTTGCAGTCACAGGACAAAATTCATCCCTGCCATAGTGCTGTGAAGCCACGGGGACCCTTCCCTGAAGCCAGGGATGCAGTGTGTTCCAGCCCAGCACGCACGCGGTGCAAAAACGCTGTAACTGCAGCTTGGCCCCATCCCATGTGAACTTCCAGAGACAACCACGCACGTGGTCTCAGGGCTGAGGCAGGCACTTCATACATTCAGAAGTGAAATGAAATAAAGACATCCTCCTTCAAAACCACCACGCTTCTCAGAGCAGCTCCGTGATTCAGCAGAGAGCACCAGCTCACCGCCAGGCATCCACACCAGCCGTGAGCTGCTGGGCAACAGGAGCCTGCCAGCAGCTCACAGCTGCCAGCTCACAGCAGCTTGGCTGCTCAGAATACAAAAACACATGATGCACACACACACGTGGTGATGCGTTTACCAAGTTTCCACCACTGCTCTTAAAAACTCAGGCCACAGCCTGTGAAACAAATTCACAGGTTTCAAAGTTAATAAATTAGAAGCAGCTTTAAAAAAAGATGGGGTAGGGAAGGGGGAGGGGCTCTTACAGGAGATTTCAAATAAAACTCAGAATGGTTTAAAACGTGTTTACAAATCCCAGTGTTTCCTGGTAGGAGCAGTCCTCAGCTTTCACTGACTTTAAACTGGTGAGGACAACCTCCTTTGTACAAAGTAAAATCTATTTACAAAACCAGCTTAGCCTTGGCTCTGTGCATTTACAAGCTCAGAGAACAGCGTCTTGGCTAGACAGCAGGGTACATGCTTCTCTTTTTGCTTTCTTCCTTCACTTAAAAGCAAAAGCAAACAAACAAAACCTTGTGTTTCTGCTTTGAGAAGTAAGAAGCCTTACAAATTCCCTGGCCTCGGTTCTAAAATGAGTGGTCCTACTCAGAAGCTTTGGTCCCATATGGCGAATTGCAGCTTGCTGTGCAGATCCCCAGGTGCAGTCGTTCCACCTTTGAAGAATGGACAATGAATTTGGTCCCCAGAGCACAGCTGCACTAACAGGGAGGGTGGTGGCTCCGCTGAGCATCTCGTAGTTAAAAAAATGTCATCATCAGTAAAGTCACACGGGCCCATCCACCCGCATCCAACGCTTTTTGGTTTGCTAGAGCTGAAAGTTCCTGTCCAAGGTTGCAGTGATATTAAAAAAAAAA
>WBMW01003851.1:514759-554134 GCA_013396635.1 Penelope pileata
AAAAAAAAAAAAGAAAGAAAGAAAGAAAGGACACCAAAGCACGTACTGAGGCTGAGCTGTCAACGTGCAGGGAAAGACCCTGGCTCTCCCCGTGCATTTGGCTCAGTGGTTCACGTTCGAAAAATGGAAAGATTGGGTCCTTCCCAAGGCACACAGTTCGGAGGGAGACGGACGAGCTCAAGGCAAAACCCATCCTCATCGGTGGAAGGCTGACGTCTTCCTGACACAAATCCCTTGGCCTGTCGTGTAGCAGTCATGCTGTATGTAGTGCTGAAGCAGTCTCCTCCACAAAGGGTTGCACTCCAGGAGGTACCGGTTCCCTGTTGGCACGGGGAGGGGAGGCAGAGGTTAGTGGCCAAAGGGGCTCATCCAGCAGCACCGCAGAGCAGCCAGAGACATTTCTGCCCAACGTTTGTAGCCTAACAGTGCTGGGTAACTCCAGGACAGTTCCTTCTGCCGGAGCTCTGTGAAATCAGAGCTGCCTTTTCAGCGCTTGCACATCACAGCCTACGTCTGCACAATTCGTAGGAAACCAAGGAGCAACATTCTGTTAGAAGAGAGCTCTAGGATGCAACTGATAGAAACAAAGAGGTCCAAAACAGAGAAACTAACGACACATGCTGCACACGAGCCACACTCGATCCCTGCTTTGCCCAGGTTGCCCATATAGCCCAGTTTCAAAATCAGAGACAGCCTAAAGGGCTGAATAAAGCCAGACCAGCACTGGTGTGGACCTCCATCCCTTCCTCCAAGCACGCTGCTCCCAGCTCACCCACCTAAAATGCAGAGTCCTTCCTTAGCGCGGGTGATGCCCACGTTGACCTGGTTTGGGTCGGTCACGAAGCCCAGGTACTTCTTCTGCCAGCTCTTCGTGGGCCTCCTGTCGATCTCGGAGCGAGGGCAGGAGCGTACGGTCGACAGGATCACATACCTCCATTCGCTTCCTAGAAAGCACAGGTGAACCACGCGTTGTAGGAGGAAGTGTCTGGCCACCCCACAAGACACTCATTTCTCTACAGCAAGACCCACAGGACTGCAAGCATGGGCTGGGTTTCTCCAGCTCTGGAGGCCACGCAGCTCCTGCTCGGTGCTCCCTTTCATAGAAGCACTTTCATAGAAGCTCTAGCGCAGCATCCTCCACGTTGAGCCTCCCTCCCCCATCAGCCTCACCCTGCCTGGGCACTGCAATTTATCATCATCACAAATCACCCAGAAATTGGGCGCAGGAATCCCTCCTGCATGGCTGACATGACTCTGCTGTAGGATTTGTCTCCGTGAGAAGCTGCTCCAGCCCTCGGTGGAGGGGAGCAGCAGCCTTCCCCCTCCCCCCAGCCTCACCTTGGCTCTTCATGATGGTGCAGACGGTCACGCCGCGGATGCCCTCTTTCAGCAGGCGCTTGTTGATCTCAGACACCTGGGCGCTGTAGGGGCTCAGGATGGCGATGCTGTCCGGCGAGATGGTGCCATCTAGCGTCAGCTGCTTCGCCGTCCTCACCTGGGGAAACCAACATCCTGCTCAGCTGGGAAGGCAGCCCGAGGCAGAGGACCTCCAGCACACTGTCCCCAGGGCAGCAATGGTGCTCTCACCTCTGAGTCCTGCTCCCCTCCCACTGCAGACACGAGCAGAACCAGCACCCCACTGATCTCCATCCTATCTCACAACTCACCATAACCACCCTTCCTCAACCCCTCGGTTTCCCCCAACACAACATCCTCTTTTTGCATCCCCAGCAGTCGCCAGAGCCCTGCTCACCACATGCTCCACTTCCTCTGGGTTAGCTTTGGAGTTCTCGTTTCCTTCCTCGGTGGAAATGATGAGGCTCTGCTCCTTCCCCTCCACGTGCCCGAAGATGATGGGGCAGCAGCGGTTATCTTTGTGGTACAAGACGCTGGGCTTGCGAACAAGCTGGGAGCAGGTTTTCAGGCGATGTTCATAAAACTCCTGGGATGGGAACTCACAGATGTTTTTGTGCTGGCAGAAAAAATATATATAAAAAAAAAACAAGAGAGAAACTGAGATAAACAAAAAGGCCAAACAAACAAGGAAGTTCTCAACTGGCAGCATCTTCTCGGGCAGGCTTCACTTGCAATGCCACTGTGCTATACCAGGCAATTGCATTATTCCTTGCTCTGGGAAGGGAAACTGAGAATATCTGTGTGCCAATGGCTTGAGCCAAACTCTGCTAGCAACATTTTGTTACAGAAAAGGGGCAATTGGCTCGAGGAAAGCCTCACCATGCGGTACTGCGTGTCCAGCATCCACGCCTGCTTCCGGTAGCGCTCAAAAAGAGACGTCTCCATGCCGAGGGTCTTGCAGAAGTCATTGTTGACCACGGGCCGCAGCTGTTTGTGATCCCCAAGCAAAACGACCTGGAAGAAAGAGAGGACGCCTCAGCTACGAGTGCAGCGTCAGCAGTGAAGGTCATCAGCTCTTTGAGGGCTATTTATATTCAGGCATTCGTTGCTGTTTATTTGTGTTGCGGTTACAGCAACCTCGAACAAGGACCATGCTGTGTATTATATAAAAATCTTGACCCAGATAACGCAGAACCCAATTCCCATCTGACAGCAGAAAGCATGTCTGCTGAGATCTGCCCTATGCTTCTTGCCACGTGGGTAACTTGTACTGGAGTCAGCACATGATCTGGGGGCAGCGATGCCCACCCTGCCCCAAAGCACCAAAACCACATCCACACAACTTGTTTTCCCCTACAAAAAGCCAAGTGCAAGTTCAAAGGAGACTAATGGGTGTAACTGAAGACAGGGAGCTGAGCTGATGCTACACTTCTCCACCATCTCTTCATGCCTGCTGGAGGTCTCTGAGTCTCCTTTATGCAACACAGACAGATAAAGCACAGCTCGTGTCCCTGCTGAGAACACTCATGTGCCTCATGCACCTCTCCGTGCCTCAAGACTTTCATTATAGTTACACACCAGAGGGAGTGACTGCCTGAAGGCTGAAACATTGATACACCACCATAGACACCAACAAACAGAGCCTTAAAACCCAGTCAAGCTTGGAAGAGTCCAGTGAGAGGTGGAAGGCGTGCAGCTCAAGGGCTCTGAGCTGCCATCCTAGCGACGGCTCTTAGGCCAGGACTGACCTTCTCAGCGTGCTGATGGCTGACCAAGGGGATGAGGGTCTCGGGCTCCGTGGACATGGCACACTCATCGATGAGGATCTGCTTGACGCTGAGCTTCTCCAGGCAGTTGGCAGACGCAGCGGAGCACGTGCACAGGATGACGTCGTGGCGCTTCAGTTCGTACGAGCGAGCATCTGACAAGATTTTTTTGTACCTGGTGGGCAACGCAGAAGACACCGGGTTATGCACAGGGGAAACATCTCCGGGCTCCTCACGCAGGAACCAGGCAGAGGCTATACTTTCCTCTATGACTATGGCTCTGTTTCCCTCCCCAGCACGAGCTGGTGTTCCCAGGAAAGGGCTTGGGACACACACAGCAGGAAATGCATTTTGGGCTGCATACACCAGGGCAGAGGCTCAAGGTGGAGGATGCAAGTGTCACACACATACGTGTGACTTTTAGACCAGAAGAACAGCACTGGGCAGAAGTGATGCTGAGGCTCTGCGCTGTGGCACTAACTACAGCCCAAACCTCTTCTCACAGGGGAAGGGGATTTCTGCACAGTGCAGCTTCAGGCGGTGGTGGTGTATGGCCAAAGCCTGACATCTCTCATGGGGTCTCCTTCTACTCACTCCTTTATTTCTCCTTCTGTTATCTCCTCTCCTGCCCTCACTCGTCTGTCAAAGTTCTGGATCTGCTGCCAGAAGGGGTTGGGCGGCCGTCGGATCCGATGGTGCAGGATTATCTCACTGAGCAAAGAGACAACAGATAAGTATTTTCCTCATAGAGACCCAAGCGATCTCTTCTGCAGGGAAGCATGCCACACCTGCCTGCGTGGAGAAACCACACGAGCTAAAGAAGTCACAGCCAGACTTGTGCATCTTTATAGACCTAACACTTCACCCTTGAGGACACAAAACACAGCAACCACCCGTTAACAGCCACAGGCAGCAATGAGGTCAGAGACTTTCAGAGCTTTTCAAAGAAGAGACGAAAAGATCTGGGATGTTTTCAACCACCTGGGCTTCCTGGCTAGGTGATGCATTAGACTATAAACCTTCAGTCGGGGGGAAAATGAATAAATAAATACAAAGCAGGTTAATAGTGATGCTTTGCAGCAGCGCAGCGGAACCCACGGTTGCTCAGCCTCATGCAGCTTTATGGGGCAGCACTCCCCCCGTGACCCCACCTGAGCTCCCGCTTCGGCTTGGCGTCCCGCAGGGCTTTGCGGGAGAGGTGCCGGCTGCTCCCTGGGTAGGGGTACTCCAACATCTCCATGGCCTCCCCATAAACTCTCAGTGGTTTCAGGTCCTTCATCCTCAGCAGAATCTCTGGAGAAGGAGAACAAGGCTGCTCAGGAGGCACCAGGCACTGGTGATGCCAAAAACCCATCGGCTCAGGTGCTCCCCACCTCCTGCTCACAGCCCCATATTCTCCCTCCCAGTGGGATGAGCTACTGCAGGGGCTCAGAACAGCTAATTACCAGCAACGACATCGACAGATTTGTTGGACGGGCCGCAGTACAAGATGCATTTTTTCTGTGGGTTCTCATCCTTGTCAGAGCGTGGCGGCTGCTCCTTCTGCTCAGCCTCCTGGTTCAGCTTATGGAACCAGTAGACAATGTGAACTCCAACGACAGTTTTCCCTGTCCCTAGAAAAGCAAGAAGGCTGCTGAGAACGCTGGAACCAGGACACCCTTGCTCTAGATCAGCATCCAAATGATCAGCCACAAAATATTCCAGAACCAAGGGGACTGCCCTGAACAGCCTTGGGTGAAGCCAACTGTAAAGGACCAGTGAAAAACTTTTCTGTTGGTGTCACAGGACACAACCTGCATTACTGTCACCTGTCCCACTGGGGGTCCCGTGGGAAGCAACAGACAAGCTCTCACCTGCCTTAAAGTCAAAGCAGGTCTGTGCTATCTCCTGCTTTACCTGGTGGGCCTTGGATGAGCGAGAAGGGTTTACTCAAAGCATTCAGAATAGCCTTGCTCTGACTCGCGTTGAGCTTCTTCTGGCTGCCAGGGAGATCAAAGGACTTTTGCAGCAGGAGTTTGGACTTTGTCACTGTTAGAGCAAAAGAGACAAAAAAACAAGTTTAAAGAAGGTTACTGAAGACAGCACACAACAATTCAACAGGGGCATGCAGCACGTTCCAAGCAATTGCAGCCCCGTTACAAGACCACCCAAATGTAATCCTTGTCCCACGCCAAGAGGGACTGCCCAGGAGTCTTCTCCACACGTCCTGGGGATAAATCCCACCCTGCACCCACTCCAGCAGGAGCCTGCACCTCTGCTACCTGCACGCTGCTGGGCCAGCAGCTCCTCCCCAGCCCCTGGGGGGAAACCTGGGAGAGGAACCCCTATGCCAATGGCCCTGGGAAGCTGCCAGGGCAACTGCTGCCCATGGAGCAGCCATAGCATGAGAAAGGAAAACATCTGCACCTACCTTTTGTTGGAGGCTCATTGCCCAGGGCGATGCTTTTAGCAAGATCGGAGGAATGCTGCAGCTTCCAAATTGCATTTTCTTTCCGACTGTCAGGGAAAAATAAGAATGAATGAAGGGTAGCATACGACAGTGAATACAACAACACAGCTTTGTACAACCGACTGGTTATTCTTTCCCTTTGTTTTGGTGCTGCATTAAATCCTTCCAGAAATAACTTAAAACGATTTGCATACAACTCTTATTCTGCTATTTGTGCCCGTCTGAGGAGCTGAGCCTGCAAATACGTGGAGAGCAAGAGGCACAACTTCTGTCCCAACTTTATTCTATTATGGTTCAACTCTATTTTCTTGGACTAGCTTCCAATTTTTCTTAAAATTTAAGGCACAAAGGGAATCCTATTCTGCCCTGGAAATGCTACAGCAGTCATGGATGCAATTAGCAGCCCATACTGCGTACAAAGAAGGGCAAACGAGACATCAGCTCTGCTTCAATATGAGCAGACTGTGCTTCACAGCAAGGAACATCAGGGAGCAAACCCTGTCGCAGCGCTTCACACTGCCTTTGGGACACAGTGCAGCAGTTCAGGAACAAAAGAAAGAGATGTGCAGTGAAACCTCAGCACGGCACCTTCCTCTATACCCCCACCCCCATCCCCAACGCCAACCAGGAGAGCAGCAGGCACCCAGAGAACAGATCTGAGAAATGCCACCACCTCGACCAAATGGCCCAAGGGCACGGACAGCTGGAGCTGAGCAATGACATTTTCAGGGAAAGCAAAGCCCATTTGGGTTTGGCAGAGGAGCCCCATGGGAACCCTGGTGGGCTAACTGGAGCACAAGTGGAAGCACACTCACACGTCTGGCAGCATCTTTGGGATGAGCTCCACTGTGAACCTGGCAGAGGCCTGCGAGATTTCCGCAGGGATGTTCTCCATGGACATGTAGTTGATGTAGAAATTCAGAGTCTGCTTACTGCTCCTGTCTGACTTCTGGTCGTCGCCATGCTCCTCGGTGAGCCCGTGAGCCACCCAGGTGTACGTATCCGGATCGACCACAAGCTTGTTTTTGGATCTGTCCTTGTCAGCCAACGTCAGCTTCTGGAGGCCGTGGCTAAGGCATTCCTCATCGCTTTGAGGGCTCCTGAGCTTCAGCCCACTCAGGCGAATGCACAGGTAGCAGTGGTTGAAGTCCACTTCAATGGAGCACTCCTCCAGAAACTTTTTCTTTAAGCGGAAAGTCCCTTGCAGCTGTCCCTTGCTCGTCCTTTCCTTTGCCCAGGTTATCTTGACATCATGGAGGACAATAGAGTCATTTTCAGCCACCGCACAGGACGCAGACTCCATGGCACTCATCGGCATCCACACCTTTCTGTACTCCGCTACATGCTTGTACCTGTCCTTGGACGGCAGGGTAGCGTACGCGGAGAAGCAGTCGATTGGCTTTTCTGTGTGCTGCAGGCAGACGTCGAAACCCGGCGTGACGCACCACAGCTGCACGAAGGGCACCAGGAAGCCCCGGGAGATGTCTGTGGCGAGCTGGAACTGCAGTGCATCGCCAGCACTCAGCTCCAGCATGACCTCCACGTAGTGCAAATCATCGCTCTTCCTTACCCAGCCCACGCGCCGCTTGAAGAGCTCGTTGTTGTTCTGAAGGAGAGAGGCCAGGTCCTCAAAATTCTCATTTCTGATGGCCTTGAGCATGTCTTGCCACATCTTGGTCTTGAAGAGGGTGACGCTGCGGTCATGGAGACGGCCTTCCCGCAGGCTGTGCTGCTTCATCGTCTCCACTGAATACATCCTCCTCTTCCACGTCAGCCTAACACTGTTCTGGTTCTGCAGGAACATGGGCTGCTCTATCAGCTGGAGAGCCCTGTAGTTGATTGCATGGGGATCTGGAAGGCTCTCTTTATTCAGCGGAAACAGAGCTTTGAAGTACCTGTCCATCCCTTCGATATCTATTACGAACGCGACCTTCTGCAGGACCTGGCTCTTCAGCTGGGTGGCCATCTGCATGCAGCGGGCCCTCTTCTCGTACAGCACCGCCTTGGAGTTCTTCCTGTTGAAGTCATGGCAGAGGAAGTCGATGTCATCGGAGGAGCAGGCGATGGGCTTCTTGCGGAGCACGGAATGGAGGTGCCGCTGGACCACGATGTCCATGTACCGGCGGATGGGAGAGGAAGCCCAGGTGTAGGAGTCAACGTGCAGAGAGTAATGGCCCACTTTCGACAAGGCCGTGGAGTTGGAGCGACAGAAATAGGAGCGGCTGAGCAGTCTCCTGAACTCCAGGACCACAGGGGCCAGCTTCGGGTGGATGTCATCAGTCACTATAAGGTCTAGCATCCTCCGGAGGTCACGGAGATGTGCGGCAGACTGCAGGTGCTCCCAGATGGGGGCCAGGAGGCTGAACTCCACTGTTTTAGGGGAGTCTTGGGCAGGAGGCACATCTCCCAGGTGGTGCGAGAGGTGGAGGGACAGAGGAATTATATGGCTGTACTTGCTTTTCATCAGCAAGAGCTGTTGAGGGTTTGGCTCGCTCTGACACCGCAGAGGAGTGACATTTTTGGTGTCCTCCTTGTTGGTAAGGAACTCGGCCACGAAGCTGTTGAACATGATCATGAGCTCCTCTATCATCTGGTGGGACCCCCTGCTACCCGGGGAGCTCCCCTCATCCAGCCGCTCATAGAAGCAGTCACCCTGCAGCCGAACCTTCCGGTGGACCCTGGAGAAGTGATAAGCCACGGCCAGGCAGTCCTCCAGGGTATCAAAACAAAGCGCATCCGCCCCTCCGCGGTAGTGGTTCTGAATGCAGAGCTCTGCCTCTTCATAGGACAGCTGCCGGTCCGAGTGGATCACAGAGAGGGTGAAGATTCCATTCACCACTTTGTCACTCTTCTTCTCCACGGTGACAAACAAGGAGACCACACGACGGTCCTTCTGTGGCAGGAGGCTGCAGATGTCATCGCTAATGCGGGGCGGGAGCATGCGCACCGGCTCCTGATCAGGAGGGTAGTAGCTGACCCCTCGCTTCTTTGCTTCCAGGTCCATAGCACTGCCCGGGGGGATGATGCTAGCCACATCGGCAATGTGGATCCCAATCTCATAGCGATGTCCAAGGTCCCTGACGCTGATAGCATCGTCCAAATCCCTAGCGCCCTGAGGATCGACGGTGAAGGTCAAGTAACTCCGACAGTCCCTCAGGTTCTCCTTGCTGAGGTTTGGTTTGCCAGAGGTGCATTTGGTTAACTCCTTGGTAACAACATCTGGGTATTTCTTCTCCAAGCCATACTCCAAGTTGAGAATCTTTAAGCTTTCTTCCAAAGTCAAAGCCACGTGCAAAACCTCAGTGATTATCCCCAAAGGGTAGTAGAAACCCTCCCGCCAGGAGATAATCTGGACACAGAAGATCTGGCATCTCCTCGTGTCCTGGTTGATCTTCTTGCAGCTGACCACTTTGTACTTCCCATTGACAAGCCTGCGGATGGGAATGACGTTAGGATTCTCTTTCAGCCCCGGGACAAATATTTTGGTGACAGTGGGATCAATGGGTATCATCACCCGGGGATCGAACTCGTCCATCATGCAGATGAAGGTCCGCTCTCTCTCGGCACGCTTCAGGATGCCCACCACCTTCCCCTGGGGTCGCGGGCTGCCGCTGTCGGCCATGCTGTTCTGCAGGATTTCCACCAGCACTTCGTCGCCCGTGAAGGCCGTCCCGCAGTGCACTCTGCCCTTGATCTGAATGGTCACCGCGGGAGAGTCGTCGAGGGGGAAGGCTGAAGCCTTGTCGAACCTTTCTTTGACCAGCTCGCACCTCTTGTACATTTTGGGGTGCATGTGCAGATATTCCTGCATCAGCTGGGAGGAGAAGCTGACGTACTCCTGCCTGTCCTCCCAGCGGTTCGAAGGCTCGGACTTGACATTCAGCAGCCCTTCTTCGGACACCGTCACCAGCATGTTCTTGCTCTCATCCAAGAGCTCCTGGAGGATGGGATCGTCGGGATTCATGCTGTCAGCCTCGGAGCTCCAGGAATCCGTGTCGCTGTCCTCGTCGTTCCCCTCCAGGCTCCTCCTGAGCCAGCTCTCCTTGTCACACGCAGCCTGTTTGACCTGGGCCATGGTCAGGTTCTCCGGGGACACGCTCCCCTTCTCGATGCACTCCTGGACGAAGCGTTTCCACACCTTGCTGCACTGGCCGTGGGAGCACAAGGCCACTGCATCCCCCACAGCAATAACCTGTGACTGAGCCCTTGTCATGATGGTGTTGAGCACTCGGGCCTCGTTGAAGAACTCGAGGTTGTGGGAGGCCGAGACGCGCAGGCTCTCGCTGGTGTGCACCGTGCTGATGATGATGACCCGGAACTCACGCCCTGCAGAGGAGGAGACAAGGGAGAAGTCACTCACAGGAACGCTCTCCATGATGGTGATGGCCATGAACAGGGATGATGCCACCAGGTCACCACCACCCATGCACCATGGAGGGAAGGACAGCATGGAGGCAGGGGAAGGGCTGGCACTGAGCACAGCCCCGTGGGCCTGGCAGGGACGGGGCAGTGACCCTTCACAAGTGTCCCTCCACCCTCAAGGACAGCGCTGCTAGCACAACAAACAAACAGCAAGAGGCACCCCGTGACTTCAGAGCTGAGAAGAGACTGTAAAGAAAGGGCGTGGAGATCAGAAACACACCCCAGGGGTTGGTTGTTCTCACCACGAGGAGCCTCAGCTGCACAATAAAAAATAGCAATAATAAAAACATGGATGAGTCATAAGCTGAGGCCTGCAGGACAAAGCCGGCCTTATCCCTCTCGCATCATCAAGAGCAGTGGACTCCTTCAGCAAACCGCTCTGCAGCTTTGCTGCGATCGGTACCCACGGGGCACGCTGGTTTCAGTTCCCTTCTGTTGGCCTCCCCTATGGGTACGTGGGGCTCCACATGATCCACACGTGCTGACGCCTCTGGGATGGCCCTTACAGGGTCCCCACCCTCCTAGCGAGCAACATCCACACCTCCGAAAGGAGCTGACAGCTGGGTGCAGATTTAATTCAGTGTGAAATATTACTCACTAAGGCAAGGACGAAATCAAAGAATTAGCAACCAGGCAGGGATGGAAATCAGCCAAAGGATTTCCAGGCGCTCCCGCGCAACCAGCGCTGCGTGGGCTGCAGCTGCGGAGGAGCCGTGGGGAAGGGCAGGGAGCTGTGCTGACAGCCCAGCATCACTCTGCCTGAGAGGTGCTTTGCCATGAGATCAGCCAGGGTATTTTGCAGGGAAACGTGTGGATGGGCTTCAGAAAGCCTGGGTGTCTGGCGTAAGAGATGCACACAAACACTGTACAGCATACACACCAAGGAAAGGCAAACCACCTCGCCATCCAGCCACGGTAAGTGCTCATAACAAGCCATTTGCTCCATCAACTCTCCCTTGGGCATTTAGCAAGGACAACATTAAGATGCTCTGCTAACCACCCAGTGTCCCTTCCCCCTGCCCATTGCACAGCAGCTGCGATACTCTCCTGCCCACAAACTTCCCTGGGAAAGTTCCCTAGCGAGCAGGAGACCTCAAAACACAACCAGGCATTACCAACTATTGCACAAACCTGGCAAGTTCTCATAGTTTTCTACCACCACGTCTGGTAGCTGCTTCTTCCTCAGCTCTTGCCTTATTGCAGAAACCTGGTAAGAAAGAAAGAAAGAAAGGGGCACAACTGAGCACATCTGCAGCTCAGGAATGCCACCCTCCCCACCTCCCCCATCTGTCAGGCAGGTTACTGGACAGCAGTCACAGCCCGTGGTGCACACACATCCCTCCAGCTCAGGAACAGGTGGTTCTCCCACCTACCTGCGTCCCATGGGAGACCACACAGATCCTCTTCAGATCTCGAGCACCCCACTCATCCGGCCACCTCTGATGTATCTCCTCCACTTTCTCAATCACTTGTATTATCTCAGAAGCATTGTGCCAAGAAATCATGGACACGTCCCTTTCGGCCACACCAGGCACGTGGCAGAACATGAGCGGGTAGATTTCAGGGTGAGGAGGGATGTTCCCACTGGCTTGGATAGCATTGCCTTTGCCAACGTAGAAGTGCTTGGAGACAAACTCAATTATGCCTGCTGTGGAACGATAATTCTCGTTGAAGATGATCCTGCTCTTCATGGCCACTTCGTGCTTCTCCTTCTGGTAGAACTGAAAGAGTCGGTTCAGGAGGGTGTGATCCGCAGACTGCCCATCCCCAACACAGAACAGCTTCGGGGTTATCTGCATGTGGTCCCCAGCGAGGACAATCCGGGTCTCAAGAGTGGCATAAGAGAGGGGGATCAAAGCTTCACATTCCAGCATCTGAGCAGCCTCATCGATCATGATGTGGGTGAAGTACCCGGGGGTAACCTTCAAGTTCTTGGACAGCATGGAGGTGGTAATAATGATTTGGTGCCTGTCGATCTCCTCCTGCGTGGGGTGCCGGAAGAAGCGCTGGTCTTTGGTGAGGCAGCAGTACATCTGAGTGATGGAGTCAGTCAGGCTGACGGGACGGTCAGCAGAAATAATCCTCAAGGGAACAGCCCAGGGGTGCCCGCTGGTCACGTACTTGTGGAAATACTCTCGGATGTAGATGTCAGCAGCGCTGGAGAGGAACAAAAGGGGAAGCTATCAACGAACTGAGTGGTGCTCCTGATGTTCTGACCATCATCCCAGTGTTTCCTCTGATCACACACCGCCAAGCAGCCAAAATCTCCCCCACATTTGGCTGACAGTGCACTCTTCTCAAGAGATATTCACTGATGTGGAAAGAAGCCAGTGTCTAGCCAGTCACCACATCTGAGCATATTTGCAAGAGTATGGTTTAAAATACAAGTTGGTACTCAAGACTTGGGCATCACTCGATGCTCACATGGAGAAATCGTATGAAACACAATATGCCCAGTAAGATCCGTGGCCCTGCTCCTCCAGGTCCACATCCCACAGATGTGGCCCAACACCTCTCCTCTGTTGACCTTCCAGCACCCCCAGCCCAGGCAGATGATGCAAGATCTGTGCCAAAGAAGCTTCAGTGCAACCAGCCTGAAACAGGCTAAGATTAGAAGCCACCCATTATACATTAAGAACTAGGGCAAAAAACTAAGGATTTGGACACAGATACTCTCCTCAGCATAACTGCTCTAATTTCAACAGTCTTGGGCTGGATTCTCTCAAAGCAGACTCAACAGCAGTCAGACCAGATCTCCAAAATCTTCCTGAAAAGTCAAAACATTGACATGTGCACACAGCATTCAAGGGCTCCCCTCCACTTCTTCCAATGCACATTTTAAAGGCTAGGAAGAAATATGGCTTCAGCTTCTCCGTTTGATAATGGAGCAGGAATACGCTACCTCTTCCACAAGCACTCCCATCCATGCCAGGCTTCCTCCTAGCAGGACTGCCAAAGCAGTTCAAGACATTAAATAAAAATCAATTTAAACAAGTAATTGAAAATCAAACTAAATACTGGCCAGCTCAGCTCCCTCTCATGGGCTCTGGCTCCCTCTCAACACGCTGGGTGACCGATGGCCCAGTGCAGGGACCCAGACACGACTCTGGTTGCCTCTTCCCTCGCCCCCTGCTAACCTGTTGGTGTGAGTGCAGATCAGCACCCGCGTGTTGGGCTGCCTGATGATCTCCATGGTGGCCATGGCCAACGTGAACGTCTTGCCTGTGCCGAAGGGCCCGTAGATGAGAAGAGGTGGGACCTGCCGGCTGCTGGTTGCCCGGCCAGTGATGAAGGAGATGGCCAATTTCTGTTTGCTGTTCCCTGTCTGCGGCTGGCTGACGCAGTAGGGGATAGAACAACTGGCGACGTCAGGTAGGATCAGCCTCTCGTCCAACAGGCGGTCGACAGCCTGGTGCCACTGCCGGAACAGCAGCTGGTCGATTTGGAACTGGATCTCCACGTTGCGGGAGGTGTCTGGCTTCAAGTCCAGCTCTGAACAGCATCTCTTTGGTATCTGTAGCCAGATGGTCTTCTCCGTGGTGGCTTTATTCTCCACGCTAACCTCATAAACTCGATTGTCTACAGGTGGGTCAAGTGCCAGGAAGGCAGTGGGCACAGACCTGCTCAGCAGATACCCCTCGTCCGTGTCTGGCGAGAGGTTGTAAGGAGTAGGCACTTCAGCAAACAGCTCCCCAGACTGGGCGAACCTCATCCCCATGGAGAGGTTTTGCATCATGGTGCTCAGCGAGACGAGGACCCGCAGGTTGAGTCTGGAAGAGGAAACACCCAAATTAACAGCAGAGAACTGGACGATCACTTCATCAGCATGGCCTTTCCTGCCACAGAGGAGGGAATACGTCTAGATGTGGTACTAAGGGACATGGTTTAGTGTTTTAACGGGTAATCTTGGTGGTAGGTGGACAGTTGGACTAGATGATCTTGGAGGTCTTTTCCAACCTTGATGATTCTGATTGTCACCTCCACCCAAAGAGGGTCTGCTGGCCACCCGAGCACACAGAGGCAGAAGCCCCGCTTCCAGCTAATCCACCACCACGGCACGAGACACAGCCCTTCCCCTCCTATCACTCCCCAGCACGCCATCTCTTAGCAGCATTCCACTCATCTGGGAAGGTCTCACAGCAGCCTGGGGACCCAACCCAGAAGAGATGGCGACTTCACCAGCAGCACGGCCCCAAGGACAGAGTTAGCAACGGGTCCACAGCTCCATGGGAGGCACCATTTGGATCCACACTCGGCACTTACTTGGCAATCAGAGCCTGCTCGGCTTCTTCCTCACGGAAGAGGAAGCTGTGCATCCTCTCGCGGTAGTTCAGGCGAGTGATGGCAGCACTCGCGCCGCCCTCACGCTGGTAGTCCAGGGACAGAGCCGCGGGCTTGTACTTGGCCAACAGATCCCTGTCCTCGCTGGTCCTCGGCACACTGGGAATGATGATCCGGTTGCCTCTGTCCCACCGCACAAAGTCAACGGCACGGGTGCTCTTCCTGCCTTCAGGGAAGTGCTGCAGGGCCTCCCGCCGGCCCACCCTCACCTTCAGCTTCTGCATGAGGACGGGGCGGCTGCCGAAATCAAACACCACCCACTGCTCGAAGACGCCCAGCGTGCAGCACTCCAGGGAGACCTCCACCAGCGCCACGGGCGGGGAGGACGGCAGCTTGGCCACGTGCTCGCCTCTGAGGTACTGCAGGCCCCGTGCCAGCCCGTTCCCTGAGAGGTAGAAGTTGGCTCCGGGTTCTCGCTTCAGCAACGCCACGTGCTGCAGGGGCATCTGCCAGGGAGAGAGGGGCACGGTGAGGGCAGGAGCCGGGCAGCCATGGGGTCCTCCAGCAGCGTTTCCTCCTGAAAGCTGCCACAGGACCGAGTGCCACGCTGGGCATAGTGTTCCTGTTATCCAGAAGGACCTGGACAAGCTCAAAAGGTGGGCCCATGTGGATCTAATGAGGTTCAACAAGGCCAAAGGCAAGGTGTTGACTTGGGGCAACCCCAGATATGATGTGCACAGACTGGGAGATAAACTCCTTGAGAGCAGCCCTGCAGAGAAGGAGCTGGTGGTCCTGATGGATGAAAAACTCAACATGAGGCAGCAGGGTGTGCTTGCAGCCTGGAAGGCCAACAGTATCCCGGGCTGCATCAACAGAAGGGTGGCAGCAGGGAAGGGGGAATTGTCCCCTTCTGCTCTGCCCTCATGAGGCCCCACCTGGATGACCTTTGAGGTCCCTTCCAACCCAAGCCATTCTATGGCTCTACGATTCCATTCTGTGCATGGCTCTCAACATTCTCCTCATGCAACCCCACAGCAATTCCTTTCAGCTTTTAAGAACCTCAGGTTTCGGTTTCACAGCAGTTAAGATCATGTGCCGTAAACTGGAAATCCCTTCAGTTGTCAGAGGGCAATCAGACCCACCCTCTTGCTCTGACACCCATGAAATCCTGGGCAGGAACGTGGCTGGATCTCGTTATTTTTGGTGATACACAGGAGGTGTTGACAGCACAGCTGGATGCACAGCCACTGCCAACACCCAACACATCCTCATTGGGACATCCCAAAATCCCGTCACACAGGGCTGGGCTTACCTGGGAGTGAACCTTGAACTTCCACTGGTGTTTCAACCGCCTGTCCTCCGAGTTCACGTGCAGGGGCTGCTGACACACAACGTTAACGCCCTCAACGTACTCAGACATCTGTGGGAGAGGCACGAGAAGAGGAGGATGAAGGCAATAACCCAAGGATGAGCTCTGGTCATGCCATGGCTCCATCTCCATCCTTTTCTACCCACCCCCCAGGGAGAACCATCCATAAACCCTCATGCTCCATCCCCAAACACTGCTGCTCAGTGTTCCCAGCCTTGAGAAATGAAAGGTCCCAGGGTGCTCAGGCACCTGGACCAGGCTCTTGATGCTCAGTTGCTGTCTCACATGGGATGAAGATGGTAAGATGCAGAAAGGGAGGTAGCATCCCTGCAACTGTGTTGATCAGCCCACTGGAAGGTGCGGGCTCCCTTCCCAAGCCCTCATCCCCCATGGGACATGCACCCATGGCTACTGCAGGCCAACGCTCTCTCCCTACTGCCCACGACTTACAATCAGCACCTCGTTGGAGCACGTCTGGTACTCGGCAATGAGCCGGTCCTGGTAGGACAGGAGCCCGTCCTTCATGGCCTGCTTCTTCTTCTTGGCGGCAACCTTCACCCTCTGGATCCACTCCTGCAGCTCCTCGCTGGAGTGCGCCTTGGTGCAGCTGTCCCCCATCTCGCACACCTCCGCTCTGTCGGGAGAGAAAGCTGTCACCCGTGCCCAGGCCCACGTCACCCACACCACCGCCCGCCCCTCACCTGCTGCAGAGCGTGAAGGCGCTGAGGCCTAGCGGCGGCGCGCGGTGCGCCCACTGCACCGAGGTGTCCACCGACAGCATCTGCGCGTGCTCCACCGAGGAGCAGTGGTTCTCGAAGCCCTCCTGCGAGCTGAAGGTCACCAGGCAGAGCCGGCAGTAGAAGTGCACGGGCGGTGCGGGCGGTGCGGGCGGTGTGGGCTCGCCGTTCTCAACGCACGGCCCCGGTGCCGGCAGCAGGTCGGAGCGCGCCAGGCCCTGCTCCCGCTCGGCCTCCCAGACGGCCATCTCCACCTCGCTGTGCGCGTACTGGCAGCGCTGCGGGCCGTGCCGGCAGGGCTGTCCCTTGGAGACGAAGCGGCAGTAGCTGAGGGCCGGCATGAACTCGGGGCAGGGCCGGATGGCCGTGTACTGCTTCTTCAGGCGGCTGTCGGCCACCACGTGCACCAGCAGCGGGTCCCAGGCGCGGTGCGACTCGCAGAGCCGGCCCTGCCCGCCCGCCGAGATGCGCTGCGGGCAGCCGAAGAAGCAGCTCCTGCAGATCTCCTGGAACTGCCCCCCGAACTCGCTCAGGACCTCGGCGGCGGCGGTGAGGGTCCCGGCGGCGGGGCAGCCCCCCAGCTGCGCCTGCAGCACCGCCGCCTTCAGCCAGCGCCGCTTCAGCTGCTGCTCGCGCTCGAAGTTCCACACGATGGCCTCCTCCGGGCTCCAGGCGAAGGTGCACTGGTTGCCGTGCTTGCTGCAGCCCAGGCCCAGCGTGTAGTACCTGCACACGGCGTAGCGCGCTGGGTTCGGGAAGCCCGGCCGCTGGGACACCTTCCTCCAGGCCTTGCTGTGCCGGCCCCGGCAGCGGGCCAGCAGGATCTCGTACATGCACCTGTGCTCCACCGGCCGCAGGCGGTAGGTGATCTCGTCCTCCCTCACGCTGCACTTGGAGCACACCAGGAGCAGCTCCAGCTGCCGCTGGAGGTTGCCCAGCGGCACGGCGGGGCCGTTGGCCGTCGGCATCGTGGTGGGTGCAGGGAAGTTCCTAGGAGGCGATGCGGGGCTGAGGAGGTGCCATGGAGTGCTAACGCGCTGCGTCCCTGCCAGCCATCGGCGCGAGCCCACAAAGCCTGACAAAGAAAGGAGCAGCAAGAGACTGAGCAGGAAGCCGAGCCGCTCCCTGCTCCGTGCACACCGGGACACCGGGGCCCCGCCATCCCACTTCCTCTTCCCGCTCCCGGCGCCTCCCCCGTCCTCGCTCACTCCTGTCAGCTTTCTCTTTCTTTTTCCTGCTCTGTTTCCCCCCTCTCCGGGTCATGGTGGGGCACAGAGGGCAGCCCCACCGCCACACCAAGCTGAGGAATCCCAGCCCCAGCCCCCCGCCCTCCTCCCTGTGGCACTGGGATTAATTGGGATTAATCCACACGGCAACCGCCCTCCTTCCTTCCTGGCTGCAGCAGCCGAGGAGCGGGGGCACAGCAGAGCACCCGGCTCCAGATGTGGGGACGGTGACTCTGTGCTCCCTGCCGTGGTTGAGAGCATCGCCAGCAGATTCGTGGGCAACCAGGGGCATCCCTGGGAAGGATGCTGCGGGGTTTTTGGGGGGCGGATCAGAGCACGATGCTCGGGGTGCAGGGAGCACAATGGGGGGATCAGGGTGGGATGTGCCACCAAGCAGAGCCGTCAGCCTCGTGCTCATCTCCCAGCCCACAGCCCCAAAGGAGCAGCTCTGGCAACACAGGGGTACAACGGTATTTACGGCTGCGGACCTACAAACAGCAAAGCAGGGAGCCAAACTTTGTGCTGCTTCAGCATAAGTACTTCTCACTTCTCATCAAGAATCCTCTGCCCACCTCCGGGGTGCAGCAGGGAGGGCAGCGAGACGCTGAGCCAGGACAGCGGGGCTGGAGCATCACCCATGCACCACCAGGAGCAGCTCCCACCACAGCTGGAGCCAGCAGGAGCAAACCCCCGCACCCCACCTCTCTGCTGTGCATCAGCTGGGACACGCATGAGCCCCATTTCTCTCTCAGGTCCTGCAGCAAGCCCTGCTCTGGGACTTTCTGTTCCACCAAGCTGCAAACTCTGCAGCACAGAGCCACAGCGGCAGCGGCTGCTGCTGCACCACGGCTCTGCTCCCCCCAAACTGAATTTGTTGTTTCAAAGCCTTTGCAGACCAGGAGCCTTCCCTGAAGGGAAGCTTGCAGCAGGATCCGCTGTGCCACGGGTCTGCCCGGCCCCTTCTGCGCAAATGGTCGAAACCTACAGAATCTGTAGGGCCCACACCGGGTCTGCTCAGCAGCGTCTCCACGTGCTGTGTCCCGCGGATAGCCCGTCCCAAAGTCCGTCAGCGCTGCTGGGCGTGCACCCAGCACGAGGGCTAAGGAAGAGCATCCCCAGCGTGGCGGGGAGCAGGGCATCCCCATCTCCATCCCGTGGCTGCAGGGAGCGCGTCCTGCCCTGCACAGAGCGACCCTGGGCCCGTCCCCAGCACAACACGAGCACAGCGCAGTGCTGGGATGCGGTGCAGGCGCTGAGCCCCGGGCTGCCAACTGCTCTCGCTGTGGTTTTCCTGCGGAGGTGAGGAGCTGGCAGCAGCCTGCCCCGGGGGGAGGAAAGCTGCGATGCTGGGATGGAGCAGCCTGGCTGGGCACCCCTCGGGGGCGGTCATGGGACACAGAGCTGGATGGCACAGGTGACAAAGGAGAGACCACAGCGTGGTGTTGCTGCTGCTGCTCAGCCAGAAGAAACCCCATATGGGCCCTGGGCTGCTTTGTGGGTTCCACAAAGTCCCAAAGAGTTTCAGCCCCTGTGAAGCAGGCGGGGAGGAGCTGCTGGGACCGGAGCTGACACCTGAGGCTTTGAGAGCACTGCGGTTTCCCTCTGCCAGCAGTTCCACCTTCCTTCCTCTCTGCAAACCTCTTCCTCAGAGCAGATCCTCCGGGGAATCTGTCCAGGATTTGGGCAACATCTGGCACGGAGGAGCCTCAGCCGCTGGCGAGAACTCCAAAATAGCTCAAAAATAGAAAAACAGAGAGGCTGAAACCTGACAGCTGGCACCCTGCTCCCCGCTCCCCGCAGCCGAGTCCCACGGGCAGCAGAGGGGATGCGGCCCCACAGCACTGCGATGACACCAACCCCGACCTGCTCCCTGAAACAGCCCTGGAGGAACCAGTGAGGACCACGCAGGACAGGGGTTGCTGCTGGAACTCATGCCAAGGGTGGGACGTCCCAGCTTGAAAAAGCCAAGGGGAAACGTTCTGGCTTTAAAGGGTCGATTGTGCTGTTTATTTTTTTTAAGAAAGCATTTGATTTTCTGCAAGCTCTCAGAACATGCTCCTGCCTGGGTCTGTAAGAGGGAGGGGAGGGGAGAGGGAAGTGCATGCCCTTCTTAAAGTCCTACAGCACGGGCACTAAAGCCAAATTACAGTTTTTTTTCCTCTCTACAACCAGCAGAACAGAGAGGGGGGAAAAAGAAAAAAAGCAACGGGAGCTTTTGAAATGCAAACCCAGAGAGAGGAGAGGGCGGGCACGCTCGGGGAGGCTGCAGCACAGACCAGCCCTCCTCGGGACGATAAGCTCTGATGCCAACGGGGCAAAATCCACACGGCCCCAGGAAGGCGGCACGCACACCTGCACGCCGCAGAGCGCGATCTGCAAGGCAAACGTGGAGCGTGTTGCAAACAGCCCTTCTGTGCACGAGCCTGGAGCAGCAGGGGCTGGCACTGAACACCACTCACGCCCCTCTGACGGGCGTATCACAGCACTCCCATTGCTTGGGTTGCTGCACACCCTCTTTGTGCCCCATCAGCACGAGCCTCCATCCCACTACCCGGACCCTCACCAACACAGGGACGTGCACCCAACCTGATCCCACCAAAACCAAACCCAGCCATGCTGGCGCCTCACTAACTGCATTCCCCCATGCTCAGGGGCCACAGGCTTTGGGGAAGGGCTGCACCCGAGCATCGCTCCCTGCAGGGCCATTCCCATGGATGTGGGATAATGGCATTTCCCTGGCAATGGAGCACCCAGCAACACAGCTCCGTGCCCCCGTGCCCTCCCCGCCCCGCCACGCTGGAGAGGAGCTGGGGGAGGAGGGCGGCTTGCTGTCAGATCTCTCCTCTGTTAATTATTGACGGGAGATTAGGCAACGCGCTGCGCTGCTGTGAGTGAGCCCAGCGGCGTGGGGCAGAGCGCCGGGACTGCTCCTGCATCTCCCTGCAGCCATGGGGACAGAATGGGGACAGCTGGTGGCACAGCCTGGGGACCCTGCACCCCGGTTATCGGTCCCTCCTGAGCACCGGGTCTGAGCACCCTGGGAGTTTGTCCTCTCGGCTGTGGGAGCTCCGAGGAGTGGGGTGGGATGGGTGCAGCA
This sequence comes from Penelope pileata, assembly GCA_013396635.1. Classification (NCBI taxonomy): domain Eukaryota; kingdom Metazoa; phylum Chordata; class Aves; order Galliformes; family Cracidae; genus Penelope; species Penelope pileata. Next base: position 535,463 of record WBMW01003851.1, read on the forward strand.
CCCCACAGTGCAGCAGCACAGGGAGGGCTCGCAGCAGTGGTACCAGTGCTGCTCTGTGCCACCCCATCCGCCCACAGCACCGAGGTGACACCTCCCTGCACTTCCTCCCGAGCACAACAACCAACTCCAGCAGCCAGGAGCCTCCTTTCCCTGCCCGTTTGCACCGACACAACTCGCTCCACGTCCCAAAGGGGCAGCGCGGGGCATGGGGAGCCAGCACGGTGCTCCCAGCCCTGCTGCTGCCGAGTGCCAGCGGGTAGGCGCAGACCCCGAGCTGTGCGTGGCTGCATGGAGCAGCTGCAGCTCTTGGCTTTGCCTCATCCAAGTTGGAAAAGTTTCCTGCCAGCTCTCAGATCGCATCCCCAAAGCGCAGCAATGTGTCAGGGAGGTGCCGGGGGCTGCACAGCTCCAGCCGGGAGCTCCCCGCGGTGCTGCCCAGAACTTTGCACCCCCGATCACGATTCCTCTCCAACCTCATCCCGTCCTCTCCCTGCAGGGATCCCACTGCGATGCTGTGAGCACAGGGACCCAGAAGGGCTGCGTGGGTCATGCACCGCGCATCGCCTCAAAGCACCCTGTGCCATGCAGGACCCCAAAGCACCCCGGGGCCACCCCGAGCCTGGCAGCACCCCACCTCGTGCCCTGCACCGCAGTGCGTGCCAGGGAGCTCTGCACCCTGCAGCACCCCACAACCCAAAGTGCCCATCACCCCAGAGCACCCCGCAGCACCCCGACCCCCGGCCCCGCTCCGCTCTCACCGCCGCCGCGGTCCGGGGGGGCCCTTTGCCGCCGCGCCGCCCCCGGGGCTCCGCGCCGCCGCCGGGGCTTTCGTCCCTGGGCCCTCCCCGCATTCAAATCGGGGCCGGATTTCGCGGAAATTGCATCACGGCGGCCTCGCCCCGCCCCGCTCCTCCCGCCGGCACCGGGGGGAGCCGACACCGGCACCGGAGCGCGGGGAGCGCGGGGGGGGATCCGTGGGCACCGGGAGCTCCGGGGGGGCTGCGCCGGGGCGGTGCGGCTGAACGGTGCTGCAGCGATCGGGACGGGAGCTCCCAGCTCAGCCCCGCTCTGAGTTTCCTCTCCTTACCCCCAGGGGTCGGGGTGCGAGATCCCCCCACGGCCCTCCCCATCCCCGTCATCCTCATCCCCATCTCATCCCATCCCATCCCATCCCATCCCATCCCATCCCATCCCATCCCATCCCTCCTCACCGGTCCTCACTGCGCCCGGAGCCGCTCCGCTGCCGCCCGAGACCGAAGCAGACGGCGCAGTCCCGGCACGGGGAGCAGAGCACCCCACGGCCGCGGCTTTAAAAGGGCTTCCGGGAGGGGCAGGGTTTCCTCGTTTCCTTTCTGTTCATCATCAGTTTCGTTTTCTGTTGGTTTCCCCTGCCTGAGGAGGTGCACCCAGCGATGGAAACTTAGGTCTGAACCGAAAACAGAAAAAAAAAAAACCAAAAAAACACAACCACGAATCCTCCCCCAGAAGCGAGCATGCTGGGAGCTGAGGATGCACAGCACCGTGCAGGAGCCATCACCCAGACCTCAGCAGCAGTGTGGGGGCTCTTGGCCTCCAGCTGTCCCCCTCCTCAGTTGTCCCCTCTGCCATCCCTCCCCTCCCTGTTCTGCCCCTTCTCATCTCGCTCACAGCTCCCCAGCCCAGGGCAGCACCAGTACAACGGGACGTAACTCAGCAGCAGTGTGCACAGAGGAGAACCTCCCCAAAAAGGCACAAACCAATGGAAAGGCCATTGGGTCCCCCAGGAGGGACCCCAGAGCCAGGCAGCCCTGTGCCACCTGCCCGGAGCAGCACCAGCACGGGCGTTGTGCTGGGAGTGATGCAACCACCCCAGCTTTCCACCCTAATAAAATTATCTCCATGCCAACACCCTGCGTGTTCTGGAAGCCATGGGGCAGCGCTGACGTGCCTGCAGATGTGAGCGGCTGGGAAGGGCCCTGGGCATGGGAGGGAGAGGAGCAGCACTGAGCTGAAAGCATGCAGAGACCCAGAGGCAGAGCATCACCAGGAGCAGGAACAGGAAATGCAAAGAGGCAGCAGGCAGCCTGCAGGCAGCGGGAGCAGATAGGGAAGGAAGGGCAGAGGATGGTGTGTGGCTGTTTGTCAGCACTGCCGGGCGGAGGAGTGCTGCTCTCTGCCTGCAGGGAGCTGGATCCCACCCAACCCGAGCAGAGGGCCACGGCCCATCGGGCACCGCCGGGCTGCTCTGTCCGCACGCCCAAAGCCCGGTCACCGCCAGCCCTGTGCCAGGATTGCAGCGGGGCCGTGGCTGCAGGGCCACGCTCTGCTGGGTGCTGGGTGAGCAAAGGGCGGGCGGTGAGGCTGCAGCAGGACGTGGCCCCATGCCCCGCTGCCATTTTGCCTGGGGCAGAGCCCGGTGGCCCTGTTGAAAGCACTGTAGGTTTGGGGCAGCGTGGAGCTGCCCTGGAGCAGGGCCCGATCCCTTTTGCCCTTGAAGATTCACCGTGGAGCTGAGCAAGGCTGAAGGAGGTATCAGCTCTGGTCCTGTCCCGGGCACACAGCAGGGTGTGCAGCAGCAGCAGCAGAGCCCGGGGGGGCTTGTGCTGCCCCAGGGCACAAAAATCCCCCTCCCCACAGCCCCAGTGTTACTGAGGAACCCACTGGCTGCAGGCCAGGCTGGGCCAGGCGTTACCACCCAGCAGCAAAGCTCCACAGAGCCCAGGGAATCCCTCCCTGCAGGATGCCAGAGCTGGGGCTCACTCCTGTTTATTGCACAGGGGCAGATATGTGGAGGTTGCACTCCACCTTATTTCACGGGTGGGATATTTTCCAGAACACCGCAGCTCTGGGACCCACAGCAGGGAGCAATCAGCGCTCAGCGCCTTCCCCAGAGCCCCCCCGGCGTGCAGCACGAGGCGACAAGCAGAGGAGCAGCGGGGGCTGCTCCTGAACGCACGCAGACGGGGAGGAGCTGCGGCACCGTCATCACCAACAGAGCCGGGCTGGGGGAGAGCCGAAACCCAGCGTCCTCCTTTCAGACAATCGCAGCCGCGAGCGCTGAGTTTCGGTTTCCTTTCCTCCTCTGCCGACCGCAGCGTGCGGGGGGGCAAAACCGCAGCTCCCGGCAACCACGAGCCCTGCACTCGCTCTGCACCCGCTGCTTTTGTGCGCATTGCCCATGAGGGTTCCGAAGGTCCTGGAGCATCTCCTGCACCCGCAGCAGTGCCCGGGGACCACGCAGGGATGGCAGCAGCCAGGCAGGAGCAGGGGACAACGGAAAGCGGCGGCACCCCGGGTGCCCCTCCGCCCGCAGAGAACCGCGGAGCTGCGCAACGCGGGGGCTGCAGCACAGCCCTCGGCTCGGTGCCACCTCGGTGGGAGGGCAAAAGCCTTTCCCCGAGGGGCGGATTCCTGCTGCTGCACACAGCGCTGGGGAACCGAAAGGGAAACCAAGCCGGTGCGGTGCTCAAACGGCTGCGTCCTCGGAACGTGCCACCCACGGCCAGCGAGCTGGGTGCAGCTACTGGCATTTCTATTTCAGTGTATTGTGACACACAGCTCACCCTTGTCTCTGCTCATGAAGCCCCAGACCCATCACTGGTACCCACGGCTCCACCCAGGCTCCTTCCAAGCATCACTGCACAGGGCAGCGGCACCGCTACAGCCGGGGAGCACCGAGGGGACACCGGGAGCGAGGGCTCCCGTAGACGGGGCTCTGCTGCATGGGTCACTTCTGCAGGACGGACAGATGGACCTGCTGCAAAGGGACAGAGGGTTGCAGCAGCCAAGAGCTGCCTGCAGAGCTTCCACTGCTTGCGGAGCTGCTTCATCCCTAGGAAGCGTTGCTGCAGGGCAAAGATCACCCGGGCTTGGACAGCTTTGCTGATGAGGAGGGGATGCTGCACAGCATCGCCCTGCTGCACCCCAGCCCCACGCTGCTCCTGCTGCAGGACAGCCAGAGGCTGAGGGCTGATTCACCCCTCTGTGTTCCCTTGGTCTGAGTGTTGATGCTATCACAAGTACAGAGATAGCGAGACAGAAATGACTCCGCTATCTTAATGGCCCGCAGCCTTGGGAGGGAAGAGCTCTGATAGGGGAAGGCATCAGCCTCTCACGTGGAGCTGAGAAGGTAAACATGAGTTAACGGCTGGGAGGAGGAATTCCTCCTCCTCACCACCCCATCACGTAATGCTGACAGCGCCCGGTGAGATGGGGCAGAGCACGGGGCAGAGCCAGGGCTGTGCTAAGGGCAATGTGGGACACGGCCCCACCCTGGGAGTAACAGAACCAGGAACAGCGCAAAAACAATCACCGGTGTGTGATTACCTCCTGCAAATCAACGCCGGTGCTCCAGCGTGCAGCACCTGGAGCTGGGTTTGCTGCTGGCATCCGAGATGGAAGCGGTGACTCCTGGGTGGGGACTCAGGAGGTGCAAACAAACTCCCCTGACAGTCACCCCATAAAGGCACTCTGTGCAAAGCAGTTTTCTCAGCTGTGCAGGAGAGGGGGAAGCAGTGGAGCACGAGGCTCGATGTTCCCTGCTGCTGGAGTACAGAGCACAGGGCAAGGGGGGGGCAAGCTATGGATGCATTGCTGAGAGATCCCACCACAGTCCCACCTCCCAACAGAACACAGCAGGGCCAGCACCTGTCCTTCCAGCCCCAGCTCTCCCCAGGAAAGGCAGGTGGCACCACCGCCAGCTCCTGAAATCAAGAGCATCAGCTGCAATTGTAAATCCTTTTATTTCTGTTTTCCTTTCAGTGTGTTCCTGCCCCAAGCTGTCACAACCAGACACAGAAACGCAACAAACCAGCAATACTCCTTCAAAAAAAAAAAAATTTATTAGCTCATGGTAGTGACCTGTCATCGCTGCTGCCAGATCAAGTTCATAGAAAACCCCACTCCAGGCACCCCGCTCCTCCCAGCCGGAGCCGGGTGCACCCCGGTCCCTGCGTGGCCAGCAATGGGAGCACTGTGACCCACAGCACCCAGCCACCAGGACACCTCTGAGGCCGCTGCCCTGCTCCCTGGAGCATCCTGCTGCAGCAGGTGGGGATGCTGGCACGGGGCTGCAGCCCGCCCGGTGCTGCTGCTCAGCTCCTCGCCCTGCACCCAGCACTGCGCTTGCAGCCAGAAGGGCTCTGCTTTTAAAAATCACCCTTTTTGATTAAAAAAAAAAAATCCTAAAAATGGATTTTTTTTTTTTTTGAAGAAAAAATAGAAAGAGACCCCTAAAACCCCAGAAGTGGCAGCTCTTCCCAGCCCTCTGGGTTTCTCTGTTCTTTAGGGGATCACAACCTGGGACAGGTCCCTCCCCGCTCAGCCCCGGGCTGCCCACTGGCAGTGCCTGCACCCAGCGCAGGACCCAAGGGTCAGCCCTGGGCTCCACGTCCCCTCGGTGCTGCGGGACGGGGACAGCCCCACGCTCACCCCATCGCTGCCCACGGGCTCCCAGCAGCTCTCGGCACCAGCTCTGCGCTCCTGAACCTCACGCTCCACCTCGCCCTGCTCCTCAGACACAGCACGGAGGAACTACTCCAAGAGAGCAGGGAGGAAAGCTGGATAAAAACTTCAGCCTTAGTTTTTTTGTTTTGTTTTGTTTTGTTTTAAACCCCCTCCTCCAAACAAGGCAGAGCACACTGCCTCCCCTTTCTCCTGCGGGCATCCCTCGCTGCCTGCCTGCACCTCCTCGCTCCCAGCTCCAGCCGCCCTGAGCCGTCACCCCGCGCCCCTCCTCGCACCGCTCCTCTCCCCGCAGCGCAGACCCAAGGCCGTTCCCCCGAGCGCTGCGACGAACGTCCCTCCAGGCAGGGTCCCCCCCCTTCACTTCTGCTCCACTTCATCGGCCACCGCTGACACCTCGATGGCAGCAGCGTGCTCGGCCGCGGGGCCCTCGGGGGGGACGCTCAGCACCGCGCCGCCGCCGCCCACGTGCGTCACATTCTGGATGGCAGCACCCAGCCCCGGCAGCGCCAGCAGCTGGAAGGGGCTGAGCACCTTCACCACCGTGCTGCTGTCCTGAGCTGCTGCCGCCGTGCTCAGCACCGTCACGTTGGGAGCGTCCGGGTGGATTTCCACCGTGCCGGGGAAGGCGTTGCCGGCGGAGGCCAGCACGGTGTAGCCCCCCAGCAGCGGGGACGCCGGGGAGCTGGCAGCAGGTGGCTGTGACGGGCTCTTGCCCAGCACCGAGGGTGGGAGGGTTGAGACCACTTTGCCCAGAGGCAGGCTGGTGAGCTGGGACACCGGCACGGCCGGGGCGACGGCGATCTGCGCCGGCTGGGACAGCACCTGGGAGGTGATGGCGGCCGGTCCGGAGGTGGCTCGGGTGAGCCGGGGGCGTTTGAGCGGCGCGGGGACGGAGACGGGAGTGAGGGTCATCAGCACGTTGTTGAGGTGCTGTGATTTGTGCTTCAGCTCCTTGGCTCGCCTGCGGTGCTCGTCGCACTGCTGCTCCAGGGCTGCAAGGAGAGCGGGGTCAGGGCACGCATCGAGCATCCCCACGGCTCCAGCACTGCCCTCAGGGTGCCAGCTTTAATTCAGAACCCACAGCCCTACCCAACAGAGGGGACTGTGTGTGTGTAAGGACGGGGTGTACCTGCCAGATCCCGTGCGTACTGCTCCCGGGAGCGGTCCATCTGGCACTTGTGGCTGGCCAGGACCTTCTTGACCAGATCCAGCATCCCAAAGTTCTGCACCACGTTGTTGAGTAAAACGGCGTCTGAAAGAGAAGAGACAGGTCTTGGAGGAATGTGAAATCCCAAGGGCAAAACGATCACCGTTTGGTAAAAAACCATCTAAAGTCAGGAGGCATGGGGCTGAGACAGCCAACGTCTGCACGCGGGTAAGGCAAGGAGCTGGGGAGGGGACAGGAGAAGTCGTGAGGAAGTGCAGGAGGTCACTGCTGTGTGAGCAGCCCTCTGCTGCTTAGCAGGGCTTGGTAAGCAGCCTCCTGGCACAGCAGCTGCGTGCTGCATCGTTATTCCAACAGCCTAAATCCCACAAAACTCCTGAGTTCAGCATTTGGCCAGAGCCCTGAAGATACCAGAGGAAACCCCAGGCCCAGGGAACCGGGGGAGGGAGAGGGGACTGTGGCCACCTGCAGCCAACCCCCCCGCTCAGAGCTGCACCAGCACCAAGCAGGAAACGGCCATCTGCCCGCACTTACAAGAACGATGCGCTAGAGATGAAGAAATGAGTTTCCTTTCTATTTCACTTCCGATTCAGAAATGGGAGTTACAGTAACACCTGGTGTCACCCAGACACACCCCGGGGACACCCCGAGCCCCCTGCCCCCTGCTCACCGCCCAGCTGCAGGGGGGGGTCCTGCACGCGCTGCTGCAAACCCCGCATGGTGTCCAGCAGCTCCTGGTGGAACTCCTGGATGACGTCGTCCAGCAGACCCGCGTCCCTCAGGCCTCGCCAGAAAGCAAAGGTGTCATCTGCAGGGAGAGGAAGGGAGGCCCTCAGAACCCCTGGAGGTGGGAGGGGTTTTAATGGCTCTCTCAGGAAGGGGCTGTGCATTAACAGGGCTCCAGGTGACAGCGATGCAGGGGGCAGAAGGCGGAGAGCACAAGGGTGAAGAAGTCCTCCAGGTCTGTGGGTGCACGGTGCTGGGGCAAGGCCCAGCTGGAGCATGAAGCAAAGGGCAGATGGAAGGACAAACGCTTGGGGCATCCCAGGAGGAGGCTTCCACCCCCCTGCACAGCTCCTTCGGGAGCCTGATGCCTTCTGTCACACATCTGTGTCCCCAGCTCCAGTTACACCAGGGGACAGCAAGAGACACTTTGTGGTCCTCTGATTTCTTTTTTTGCCCCCTAGAGCCACGCCACGCTTGGACATGTTAGTGCTTAGAAGCAATTCCACCTCACGCTGCAGTCAGACAGATGGACTCGAGCACAGCACCGGGAAGCAGCAAACACACAACACAGAGGTCCGAGCAGGGCTGCTCCAGCAAGAGGCCCTGGTCCTTGGCCTTGATCCCTGTCCCCTCAGCCTTGATCCCTGTTCCCCCTGCCCCCCAGCACCACCCGGATGCAGCCCTACCTCCGATGCTGGTGGTCCAATCGCTGGCGTCCTCGCATGTTTCTATGGTAATTGTAGCTGGGGATCCGTTCACTGCAACCAATAGCAAAAAAGAGAAAGAAAAAAGAAAACCAAGTCCTGATTTTTCCTCTGCATTTTCACAGGCTGTTTCCAAGGGATGCTCTCCTCACTAGGCTGCTGTCACCGCTCCTTTCACTGCGTAGGGAGCGCTGAGCCCCGTGGCTGCGCTGTGCCACCAGCGCTGATTCTTCCACACTGCAGTGCAATACCACAGGGTTTGCTTCTGCAGCCCTTGAGCAAGATCAAGAGTGCTCCCTCCCTCATCCCCCCCTGCACACACATTGCTCAGAGCAGAGCTCCACGCCTCATTTCCTGGCATCCCCGCTGGTCAGCTCGCCATCTGCCAGACCTGCACCCCGCAGGGATCCCACAGCCACGCAGGGCACAGCTCCCTGCTCCCTCCCCACCAAACCTCGGTGGCTTTGTGCTTATTGCAGCACCCCTCGTTAGTGAGCTAATAACCAGGGCCGTGATTAACTCCTGCTGGCAGCTCTCTGCCCCACGGATGCAATCTGGAGCTCCCAGGGGTGTTTCTTAACTCTCAGCAGCAAAAGGAGTGAAGAAAAAGTACTCAGAAATGAGAATAGTTTCCAGTGTAATGGTTGCCTGTAATTACAGATCAAATTAAATTTAGGGCTAAAGCTACACAGCTGAAATGGCATTTAAATGCAGTTTCATAAACTACACACATGAGGGCAGATGAAATCTGTTGTATTCCCTGGCTCTCTTTAATCTTTCATCAGACAAAAACCAATAAATAATTCAGGCAGGGAGCCTTAAATGACAGCCCATGAATTATTCAGGCTGAAGTCAGCTCCCAGCTGGGGGAGCAGAGGGCTCTGACCCTGCAGTGCCAGGGGAGCAGCAGCTGGGGCAGTGCCTCCATCACACACCATGGCTGTTTGCTTACAGATCCATTGCTTCAGCTGCACAGGTTGGGGTCAGACAGGGTGCCAGAAGGGCAGCTCCTCGGGTCATGCAACCTTAAGGAGCAGCTGGGGGAGTTACTGCCTAACTAACAACTGCCTCTAGTGCTGCTGTGGGAATCCTGCAACAGCACAAGGAGAAAAAGCAGAATAAGAAACAACCTGCAAAGCAAAATACAATACAGAGGCAACTGTGAGGGGCGTTCAGTATGCAGCACCAGTTCTGCTTTCATTCCTCCAAGCCCCTGCTGCAAGGGTGCCAGGAATCGCTGCACGTACCATCTGCGGAAGCAGGAGTGAGAGGGATGTACTCTGTTGAGGTCTGGCTGCTCAGAGACACCCTGGCTCCGGTCAGGTCGATCTTGGTGCTCCGGCAGGTGTTGGAGCAGACCTTGGCGTGCTGGTAGAAATCCAGCTCCCCTGAGTCCATGATCTTCCTGCAAGACAGGGAGCAAACAGGGGGATGCACTCAGCTGGAGGAGCTGCTCCTGGGCTGGGGCAGCACACGGAGCATCCTGCAGAGCATCCCCCAACACCTCCTCCAACATCCCAGGGAGCATCCTCCACATTTCTCAGCATCCCCCAGAGCACAGCAGCCACGCTCTGCTCCTGCCTTCCTCTGGCACGATGCCTGCTAACAGGAGGGGGAAGCATGGCAAACAACCTCGGGGTTCGCTGGGCACACCACCATGAGCTGGAGCAGGCAGAGACAGATGTGGATGGCCCTTGCCAAGTTCCCCACCCTTATAAGCAGCGTTCACTACGAGTTACTTAAAACTGCAGCCACAGCCTGCTCCATGCAGGCCACTGTGGAATATTCACTGGAGGTGATGTGTTGAAGGGTCCAACTCTTGGGGGAAGGTAAAACCTCTGGGGTAGAACGTGGTGGATAATCTGCTCTCAGAGCATCGTGACCTTCACTGTTAGCAAACACCAGGGGGATTGGTATGCTGACTCCAAGATAAAACCAGCACCGGGCAGAGCGGAGGCCCTGTGGCCAAATTCCCTGATCACCCTGCAGGGACGGGGACTTGACAGTGCCACTGGAACTGATCAACCAGCTTGTTTCCCTGAGCCAGCAGCTTTCCACCTTTCTGTCAAAAACACATTTTCAAGCAAACTTTACCAAACAAAGGTATGTTTGGCTACAGTCACTCAAGCTCCACCTGAAAAAAATAGTATAAAACAGCTTAAGAGAGGAGGGTTCTGGGGGGAAGATGCCAACACAGACCCATCAGGAGGGCACTGCTGGTTCCTGGGACCAGCTGACATGCCCCACACAGGCCCTCTCCCCCCTCCCCACAGGTGAGCCTGGTGGGTGACATTCACACTCGGTTACACTGAGTGCTTCCCCCAGGAAACTGAGCAACCTCTGTAGAGTTGTTCCAGGTTTTAAGGCAATTGTAGTTGGCCATATTGCTCATGTTCTTGGCCAACCTCACCTGCTTTGCAGACTGGGCACTTACTGCTGGCAACCCAAATGAATCTGCCATCTGCTGCTTTAATGAGCTGCACTATTCACTGACCTAGCCCTGAGAGTTCTCACCGGGATGGCTGTGAGAGCCCACTGGCACACGACCAGATGAGTTGGGCTATTTGTGAATCCATAATTGTGATAATTCATCTACTGAGTGTGACTGGACTCACAGCACCGAATTGGGCATCACCCAATGTAAACCCAGCTGTCCCCACCCCTCTGATACCTGAGGACAAGCTGGAATGCAATGGAGTTTACTTTCTGCCAAAGTTCTCTGCTCTTTCCAGGTGACAGCCACATACACAACTCCAGGCACTACCTGGTACCATAGTGGTGTGAAGCCTCCAGGGGGCTGAGGCTGGGGAGGAAATCCCCATAAAACCCACCGTGCTGCAGCTGAGGCACAGAACTGGCATTGCTTTGACCTCTGACCGCTGCTCTGCACACCCCAGAGCCCCCAGCCATGCCACACAGTGCCAGGAGCAGGCGAACCCCAGCACTTGGCTGCTCCTCCCAAAGGCTCTGCCAACAGCAGGACGAGGGGAGCCCAGGGGCTGCCAGCTGCTGCAGCACGACGCGGCCGGACAGAAGCAGAGGGAGGAAGGAAGGGCCAATGGTTTTAAAAGGAAATCTTACTCAACCGCTAAAATAAGGGAAGAGGAGGAAAGACTAAAAAAAAAAAGTAACCGCTTCTCACGGGAGAATATCACCCAACCTTCCTCTTTTTCCACAACTACACTTACAGAATTGTGAGCGAAAGAAGAACTTGGGAAGATCAAAGCCAAGTGACCTTCCGGAGCCCGCCCGCAGCCTGCGAGGAGCAGCGCTGCCTTCCCCCAAGCCGGGCCACCAAGCCGTCCCCAGAGCACTGCTGCGATGGCCGACAGCACCCCGAGCTCTGCCAGCCCTGCATCCCTCCTGCAGATTCCATCCCCTAGAGGAGCCGCCCTGCTGAGGCACAAACCTATTGTGCAAAGCCTACGTGGAGCAAGAGCTGCTTAGAAGGAGTAGGAGACGCCTGCACAGAAGCAGAAGGCTCCAGGCAGATGCAGTGTCACCCTGTGAGAGGACGAGGAGAGCACTGACAGTCCCCAGGGAGAGAGGTGCTGCCTACAGGCAGAGATGTGGGTGTTCACTGAGCCACTCTCAGGGCGGTGCTCAGCAAGAACATAGAAGAATTCAGCTGCCATAGCTGAAGACGAAATAAACGCTTCCATAAATAAACCTAATGTAGGGAACCTGCTTCAAGCAGGGGTGTTGGACTTGATGACATCCAGAGGCCCCCTGTGGTTCCATAAGCTTTAAAGAAGTTTGTTGGGGAGAAAAAAAAAAAGAAAACTACATAAAGTAGACATAATGCAATGGGGGTGTTAGTTCATGACCAGACCACGTTTGGTGGCTCACACAGAACCTGCACACAACACAGCCCAACCACCTGGGCACTACAGTTCTCTCTCGAACCCTTCTGGGTTCCATAAGGTCATAGGTTCTGGAACACCTAGGGAACCACCTGCTGCCCCAAACGATTCCCTACACACAAGGATATGCAAAGCCATTGGGTGAACAACATTTGAGGCCAGAGTTCAGCAGCACATTCACACCCTCTGCAACAAGACAACCACGTTGAAGGCTCTGTCCCACCCCAGCAAGAGGAAATCCCAGACTGACCGGAGCATGATGCCGTTCATCCGGATGGCACGCTTCCAGTCCTTCAGGGTGGACTTGCCTGCCAGGTGCACAAACTCCTTGGGGCTGATGAGGTGTCCATCAAACTGCAGGAGGAGAAGAGCAGCAGCAGCATGTGAGCAATGAGAAACGTGTGCTCTGTGGGAACAACACAGCAGCAGGCACATGGGGCTGCCCAGACAGCCCAGGGCAGGGCTCAACACATTTAAATGCAAAATATCAGCACAGGAGATGGCTGGCAAACACTCCCCACCTTTCAGAAAACTGAGTTAGGACCACCTCTAGCTAAAAGGCAAAGCCATGCAGTTGGCAGCTGCTTGGCAAAGCCTGGGGTGCGTGCAGCAAAGAGGAGTTTGCTAATGCCCAACCTGCTTGCTCAGCAAAGCACCCGGGGCTGGAGCAGGAGAGCACAAGCAGCAGCGCACAGCTCGCTGCTCCAGCTCCTGCAGGGCTGTACAGCCCCCATGGGCCCCCCCAGCACAGCCCTGCAGCCCAACGCACCGCTGTGCAGCCCTGTGCATGCAGCCCTGCGTAAACCAGGAAGGAGAAACTCATTTGGTCTCTGACCTCGTGCTACTGAGTGCAGCCACCGTTATCACCGAAACCTCTGACCCCTCTCAGTGCACACCTGCCTCCGAAAATCAGCTGCAGGGAGTTGGCATTGCTGTACCAGGAGCCAGCTCTGCCCCTTTATTTATTGCCCTACACACCCAGCCGGATCTGAATCCATGAGCTAAGCTAAAAGCAACCCCCAGAATCAGGCAGTCCTCCAAGAAATGCTCTATGAGCAGTCTCTGGAAGGATTTCCCAACTCCAGGTCTCCTCCCCTCCATGCCCGTGTGAACCAACATTAACATGAGCACACTCACTCATAATTAGTGCATGAGAAACTTTAGCACGGGCTCCAGTGAAAGAGAAGGCTGATTTCAGGCAGCAGAAGCAATCATCTACACCAGGAGCTGTTCTCTTTGGAGATGGAAAAGGCCACATTTCCCACAAAGGAAGAGGAACGTCCTCTGGAAAGCCCTAGGGCAGCATCACACCCTGTGTGCTCCTGGAGCTGACACATGGCTCTCCTCCCATCTTCATGCAGGTTTGAACCAGGAGCCCTCCAGGACAGAGGAGGACATGTCCTCCAGGACACTGCTCAATGTGTCCCCTATCAATCCACTTCTCAACAAATCCTCAGATTCACCCAAACTGAACAGACAGAAGTGCCCAAACTCCTCAAACCCTGCAGCAAAGCGGTTAAATGGGGAAAGCATCTCTCCAGCCAGGTCTGTTCAGTTTGAGCAAGACAAGCACCAGGTACCAATGCCCAAAACTTTCTCCCTCTTCTACTACAATGCGGTTCTGACCCTAAAAAGCTCACTGAGAGGTGCCAAACCCCAGGCAGAGCACACAGGGCTGCGGTGTGGGCACGGGGAGGCTTGAGTCCCACCAGCCAGGGGCACAAGCAGGGACAGCACCACAGCCCTGCACTCACCTGCACGCACTTCACGTTGATCCCGGGGCACACAAACTTCCTCCAGATGAGGTTGGCTTTGCTGTCCCCACAGGTGATGGGGTACACGATCTCTGCCTCCAGGCTGTCCTCATCTTCAGCCATCTTCACTTCTCACAGGGAACAGAAGAAAGGGAAGAGGAAAGAGAAAGGTGAGCTGCAGCCCCTAACACAGTGCTGAAGCTCCAGATCAAAGCAGGCAGGTGATGGACACAGGGCATGGATGGGAGTGGGGTTTTGTGGTCACAATTCACTCGTGTTTCATCCAGCCACCCAAATTTCACAGGCAAAATAGCACAGAAACATTGGTATCAATCCAGCCACAGCTGAATGCATGAGATCTGAGACAGCAGCAGGCTGAAAATCCAGATTCTTATAACCATGAAAGGAATGGTGGTGTTGGGGTGACTCAGATATTCACCCGTGGTTTGAGAACGTAACTTCTAAAGGTGCTTCCAGCCCCAGCTGGGTTACAGCCTCTGTTCCCTAAATTCACTTTTGCTTGTAACCAAAGCTGGTGGAAAACCAACATTGCATCCACCCTGGGTGAAAAGCCACGAGCTGGCGAGGGCAGACACCAGGCACACGGACGCGTCCTGCACCAGGAGAGGGCAGCAGCGCTCCAGCGAGCAGCACCCACAGCCAGCCCAGCACCAGCACTTCCCAAACCCTGCAGAGCATCATAGACAGAGGGGGAAGCACCCCTGATGATGAACATGCCAGAGAGCATCCCCAGTACAGGGCAACACTCAAGAAAGGGACCACAGTGGACAGTAACCCCAACGCAGGACACCCCAGAGAGCATCCCTGATGCAGGGCAGCGATGTGGGGGCACCCCCAGCCCTCCCAGGCAGCAGTTGGACCCCCTCACTCTCAGCAGCCCCTGAGGAGCTGAGCCCCAGAAGGTGCAGCTCGGGCAGCACCTACCTAGGACTGCTTCCTTCAGGTGTGTGGACGCCGTGAAGGCAGCAGCAGCTGCAGCAGCTGCATTTTCTGTCTCCAGAGTGTCCTCGTTGATGTCACCGCTGGCAAGAGAGGGAAATGCAAAATTAAGCCGTGTGGAATTGCTACCTCCGGTGTGGTGCTTTGAGGAGAGTCTGCTTCAAAAAAAAAAAAAATCACTCCTACTGTATTTCCCACAAAATTTGACTCTAGAGAGACACATGCCCTGCAGTCCTGCATGCCAGGGTCCCAGTGGGTGCACAGGAGGAGGACGAGGAGCTGCTGCCAGCACAGCTAGGCTCTGAGTCAGACCCTCCCTGGGGAGCCTCTGCCAACTTCCCCTAAGGAAATTCCCCAGAAAAACACATGGAGCGTGCTCCTGCTGCACGCGGGCTGCTTCCCTGCAGAACGACCTTGGAGCAGTACAAGCACTGCACTGGAGCTCAGCAGATCCAGAAGCAGAACACTACACAAGCTACAGCCCCTGCTGCTCCAATCGCTGCCTTTTACAACCCCATAGACATGCAATATTAATTCAGTATTAACTGCTGTTGGCAGCGACAACTGCTTTCATCTTCCCTACGCTGCAGCCCTCAGACTTCTCCTGGAGCTTTGCTGACAGGGTCAAAGCTGGTTCCACACATCCCTCCTGCGTGTCCAGCTCTGTGCAGAGCAGGGTCAGCCCTGGACCCGCTGTGGGATGCACTCCTCATCCTACATGGGTTTTAGGATGGATGTTTGCTATTAAGACGTCTAAGGTCCCCTGCACCAACCCCAGCACACAGCTTCAAAGCATCACTGGGATGGGACGGAGCCGTGGGGGGGGCAGCCTCAGTGCTGAGGGGCTGGAAGCCTGGGGGACAAGGGAACAGGGAGAGGGGGCTTTGCAGTGAGGCACCATGGGGACAGCCCCCTGCTCCTATGGGGCAGACGGAGCTGCTGGAAGGGGAGGGGAGGCCAAAGGGTGCTGGGAGGTGAATTTGGGACTAATGTGTTTGCACACGGGTTAGTAATGCTGAAGCAACAGTTTAACAAANACTGCTTCAGCAGCAGCTGGGGCAGCAACCACCCCGACACAGGAACTGCCCCATCCTGCTCCTCCTCCTCTTCCTGCTCCTGCCTCTGCTGGCTGATCTCAGGGAACCACCCCGGCAGCATTCAGCACCTGAAACAGAGCTCCACTGCCCTCACACTGCTCCAGACATGCCCAAGGAGTGCTGTGTGGTTGGGAGAAACAGCCCAGCGTGCAGCTGAGCCCCATCGTTCAGACAGAGCCACTGCCTTCAGCAGCACGGAGGGAAATCCAAACAACTGCACCAAGTCTGTCTCTGCTCCAGAGATGTAGGGGGAACACAAAAAGGGGCAGATGCTGCTCTGCTTTCCCCCATCCCACTCTGGAGGGACTGCAGCAGGAGGAGCCATCCCCACGGTTGCCATGGCAACATCAGGGATGCAGCTGCTCATGTGCCACAGGCACAGCTCATCGCCTCCCTGGGAGGAGGCACAAAGCAGGTGGGAGAAGGGAGGGGACACGCCGGCGAAGCCATGGGGACACCTCTCCTCCCTCCTCTGCTCCTGCCTGGCTGGGAACTTGGGGAAGAAAAGTCTCCAGGAAAAAACTGCAGCAGAAACACAGGCAACGCATCAGGGCATGGACCTCTCTCAAGCACAGATGAAAGAACAGCCTGCTGCTGGTCGTTACCACTTCTCCATTTTCCTCTGCTTTTTCCAGTCAATGTTAAAACGCTGGAGCTAATTAAGCTCTTAAGCCACAGCTGTGTTTTTGTTTTGTTTTGTTTCAAACACCACAACTATACCTGAACAAGCAGCAGGGAAATGCGCTGAGCCCTAAGGGCCACGCCTGCAGCCCTGGGGGCTTCCCAGTGCCGTCCAACAAAGGGCTCAGAGCCACCTTCGTGCACCAGCAGCAACCAAGGAGCCCCACCCTGAGGGGGGGTGGGAAGGAGCCCCATGCCTGAGCCCTTCCCATGGTATGGGAGTGCAGGAGCCAGGGAGTGGGATGCTCCAAACAGCCCTGCAGGGATCTGTCTGCAGGGACGTGCTGGGCTCACAGCGAGGGCTGCAGGAGAACCACCCTCTGCTGCCCTGCTCTGATGGTGGGGCAAGAGAGGTTTCCAAAGGAAAACAGGAGGGAGGAAAAAAAAGAATGAAAGGAAGTGAAACCAGCTGAGGCAGTCCTTGCCACGGCTCGTGTTCCAGACAGCTCACAGCCACATGAAAGGCAGCAGCTGCTCTGCACCCAAACAGCCCCAGCCCCGCTCTGCCTGCAGCTCCACCCAGGCACAGTGGGGACGCACAGCACCGGCCCCACCACTGCACACAGAGCTGTGTCTGCTCAGGTTTGACCCTGGCTGCAGCACAGTGGCTGTTCTGTGCTGTAACAGCTGCAACAATGTCCCTTCCCAGAGCACAGAAATGGTGGGACACATCAGAGCAGGACATGAATGCATTTTGGAGAGCTGCAGGCAGCTGCTTTGTGCAAGCATGGCAACGCCTGACGCAGGGAAAGCTGCTGGGAGGCAGCACCAGGCGTGAGGCTGGGTCTCCTGCCTCCTGGAAGGGCTCCTGGAGCACCAAGTGTGCAGGGTACGGAGCAGAAAAGCTGGGGGAGAAACGAAGCAAACAGCTTCAAGCAAACACCCCTGAGCTGCATCCCTCCGTGCTTACCCGTGCTGGGACAGGTTGGTGGTCACCAGCACCGTCTTCACCTCCTCCACGCCGCTGCCATCCACCACCGTGTCCGGCGTCGTCACCACCACCACCTCCTCCATGTGCACGCTGACGTCCGGCGTGGCCATGGCGGGGCCCTGGGAGCAGCGCTCTGCGGGGACAGCGGGGACACGGTGATGGCACTGCCACCACCAGCACCACGCAGGGGACACAGATGGATGGGGGCAAGGGGACGGCAGGGAACCCCGTGCCCAGGAGAGGAGCAGCAGCCTCCAAGAACCCAAACTGCAAAGTGAAGAAGGGCGACGTGCACACGGGAAGGGGCCATGGTGCAGACAGCAAGAGGTGCACATCCAGGTGGGAAGGGAAAAAAAAAACAATTATCCTGGCATTCACCAACAGTGAGATACAGCATGAAGGTGTGCTTCAATTTATCTGCACAGATGAGGGTTTGTGCTGCTGGAGGCTGTGCCACACCACTGTCCCCATTGCAGGAGGGAGGGCTGTGCCCCCAACCACACAGCAGCAAGCAGCAGCCACCACCCAGCCCCGGGGCCTGCAGGAACGCAGGGACATCGGAAAGCCACAGGTGCACACTTCTGAGAAATGAGCAGTAGGTTTAGGAGGGTGTTTACCACCAATTCCAGCAGTGGGACATCTCCACGGAGCTGCTGGCCCCTCCGGACGCTGCCGTCCCCATTGTGTCCCATGGGCCCACAGCACCCCACGAGCAAAGGGAAACCCAGGGATCAGCCACAGGTGGGCAGGAGGAGCCCCGTGTCCTCACACAGCTCAGAGCCACCCATGCAACAGGAGGAGAGGTAGGAAATGGGAATAAATACACTTCCTGCCCCCAGGCGTGCACAACCCCTGCACTGTGCTAGCACTGGTGCTGCAGTGCAATCAGCACACGCTGTGTGGAGGCACAGCACTGCCTGCACGCAGCTCCTGGCTCCAGCCCCAGCTCCCACTCTGCTCCTGGGGCTCTGCACTCAGCGTCCCACAGCAGAGCTGCTCCTGCAGCTGCTCCACACCCAGGGCAGGGGCTGAGCACCAGGGCAGCAGGGTGCTGTCCCACTCCTCCTGGCGAGGGTATGGAGCAGCTTCCAGCACCCGGTGCAACTGCTGGAGGTGCGTGAGCTGAGCTCTCCCTGCCCCCCCCCCACATTTTGGGGTGAGCCCTGCACCCCAGGGCAGCACCCCCACATTCAGGTGCTCCCATAAGGCACCAAGGCTGCAAACCCCACAGCAACCCCTGCTCAGTGCATGCAAAGCACGGGGGGAAATGGAGCAAAAAGAGCACTGGGGGGTTTTGGGGGGGGCACTGGGAGCAGAGGGGGGCACACAGCACAGGGAGGGTGTGC
>WBMW01003851.1:554630-570177 GCA_013396635.1 Penelope pileata
GCGCACGGCCCGGCTCTGCTCCTGGGACTTATTTGGCGCCGCGCCGCGGCCCGAGCTGCTGGGAAATAAGTGCCGGGGCGGCGCTGTGCGCATGCGTGCCTGGAGCTGCCCGGGGGCAGCCGGGGGCAGTGCGCGGTGCTTCCTGCAGCGTGCATGGGGCAGCTTTGCATGTTCCCCCAGCTCCGCCTGTCCTTCCCCGGGCCTTGCAAGCCCCTCTGCTCCTCTGCGTGTTTCTCTGTCCCCCCCCATGCCTTTCCTGCCCCCATACATGTCCCCCCAGCCTGCATCCTGCCTGCATCCCCTGGCACTGTGCATGGTTCTTGGGGCTCGTGCATGCCCCAGGGCTGTGCGTGACCGCTGGGGCCCTGCGTGCAGCCCAGCTCCTGCACACACACGGTCTGGGCACGCTGCCTGGGCCCCCGTGCACCCAGAGTTGCTGCATGCCCCCAGCCCAGGGCACGATGTGTGCACGGGGACCAGGTGCACCCCGACCCCAGGGCCTCATGTGCACCTGAAGCCAAGCACAGGAGCGTGTGGGGCATATAAAGAATCTCCTGCATGTGCACACTTTAGCAGAGGTGACACACAGCTGAAGTGTGAGGGCAGTGACAGGGGTGGGAGATGCCACCACCCTTCCCACCGTGCTGTCCCCACCCTTCCCAGCACTGTGCCCCAGGGCTGTTCCCAGAGGGGTCTGCAAGGAGCAGCAAATGCTGCAAATCCCCCCAAATCCATGCACAGTATGGATTTAGCCATGATTTTGGAGTATTCTGCCTCCCTGGGCAGAAAAGCTCTAAGTGGAGACAAATCTGCTTTGGGATTTCACAGGGCACTCACCAAGCTACGATCTTTGAGCTTCTGTCCCATCTTCAGCTAACTGGAAGGCAAAGCAGCGATTCCTCCTTCCTTGGTAAGGACTGTTTGCTCTGCTCAAGGAGCTGCACCCATTCCTTGAGCTTAAACTGCTGTCCTCCCCCATCCCTGCCGGTGCACGTGCACAGAAGTGCATGCATGCAATTCCTCCACCCCTGCTGCTCTGTGTGCCTGCATGGAAACGTGTGTGTGCATTCGGGGCTGCAGAGCTCCCTGTGCCCACCTTTGCCACGAGCACAGCGCGTGGCAGCCCCCGCTGCACGTCGGGGTGTTGCATCTCGGGGGTCTTGGAGGACTTTCTGAAAGTCTCGGAGGACTTTTGCTGTCCTGATCAGCAGTGCAGCAGCAGAGGGGAGATGGGAGCTTTGCACCCGCAGGAGAAAGCGGCTGGGTGGGTGGAAGTGCTCTGTACAGCTCAGACACCCCATGGGTGTCACCTCCCCTGTGGGTGTCACCTGTCCCATGGGTGGCTGTGGGGGTGTCCCTGGGGGCTGTGGTTTGCTGCCCGTGTCACGCTGAGCTGTGCTCTTGGTTTCTGATGCGTGTGGCCAGCAGCACTGTGCTGCTTTCTGTGCTGCTCATTTTGTCCTGTTCCTGCCCTCCCCACCCAAATCCCATTCCCTTTGCAGCCCTTCTCGCTCCCTCGTTTCCTGGAGCTCACACTCATTAAAGCAGTGTTGCACGAGGGGTTACATCTCATGGAATCATAGACCCACAGCATGGCATGGGGTCACCCCCTCCCAGCGCCGTGGGCAGGGCTGCCACCCACCACGTTTCGTTTCTCCTCCAGGATCTCCCCCATCCCCATTAACGCACTCAGAGACCACAAAGCCCTTTCCCATGGGAGCAGCTCCCTGTGCCACCATCCCCATCCCTGATGGCCGTAGCTCTAAGGACAGCTGCCTCCGGGGTGGGGGATCCAACTTACAGGGACGGTGCATGGCTCTCTGAGTTCTGTGGCACGGGGACACTGCACAGAGGACAAAAGCAGAGGCTCAGGTTGCCACGTCCTTAGGCAGCCCCTAAGGATGCTCCTCCAGGGCCATGGGGCTGGGGGCAGTGGGGGCGGGCACCGGCCATGCTGCTGAAGGACCCTACTGCAGGCAGTGCTGACTCTGGGGAGCATCACAAAGGTTGCAGACCCCAACGCTGCAGCTCTGGGGACTTTTGGACACATCTCACCCCGGGGCCCTGTTGGAGCCATCCTCATAGGGGTGCACCGGGAACCCCAGCCCCGCTCCCCCAGCCCGGGGGGAAACGTTACACAGGAGGGGACGGGGGCACTGAAAAAAAGAAGCTCACACGTTTTCCAGAATTGGATTTATTGTATTTTGCAATTTCTCATAACTTTTTTGCTCCCCTGTTATAGGACGTGGCATGCCCTCCCCCTTCCAAGCACACGGCGTGGCGGTGGCACCTGCGTGTTCCTCTGAGCATGGCATGGAGGATGGGGTTCTGCTTTTTTGTATCAGGTGCAAAGTACTCGACATACAGAGGCTTCAATGCTGTTCTGTAAAATCTTTAGGTCCGTTTTCTGTTGAATGCATTTTATTGGTATTCTCACGATACAGACAGGAGCCTTAGAACTCAAACAACCAATTCATGGAGAGAGATGGACACACAGGGACCGGGTTTCTTTCTTTTTGTCTTGTTTTTCATAATCACTTCTCTTGCACAACAACAACCTCAAGCTGACAATGGGGGCCCTATGGGCAATGGGGGCTCTGCTGATGCCCCCCAGCCCCTACCCCATGGTGCATGCTCGGAGCACGGATGCTCAGAGCACTCAGGGACCTCGTGAGCACCAGGGAAAACCTCTGAGCACCCCGAGCAGCTGCTCCCTGCCTCATTGCACAGCTGTGTGCAGATGCAAACACCGTGGGCAGGGGTGCGCGCGGCGCTGAGCAGAAGCAAAGGAGCTGAAGTTGGGGTCCCAAAAGGGGCAGCAGTGCCGACCTGCTCCGGTGTGGGGTGTGCAGCTGTGAGCTCGGGGATCACCCCACATCTGGGTACAGCAAGGCAGTGTACGGCTCAGGATTCATTAGACAAGGAGAAGGCTCGGTCTAGAAGCAGAAGGAGCAAACAACCCTGGAAGCACCCACGCACAGACAGCTGAGCACTGCCAAGGGTTCGGGCTGAGGCTGCTGGCTGCAGCTCTCGTGCAGCCCCACTGATTGCCTGGAACGAAGCGAGCTCCAGCTCAGCTGCCCTGCTTGAAGCAGAGGGCTCAGAATGCTGCCTGCATGCACAGTGCCACCGCCTCACCTCCCCCTGCACGGCTGCAGCCCCCCTGCCCCCTGCACAGCCCCTGTGCTCCTGCACAGCTCTGCCCGCACGGCCCTCGGGGGCTGCGCAGCCCCAGCTGCAACCCCCAGGGCATCGCCTCCGCCCCACCTCTGGGATCCTGCACCCACGGCACAGGGCTGGCTGCAGCCCGGCCCCGCTCCCCCGAGCCACCCATAGAGGGAAAGGGCTCATTTCTCTCCTTTAGAACTGCTCATGAGTACAACATTTCTGATAATCATCATCATCATCATCATAGTCATCATCATAGTACTAAAAACAGTATTTACAACAAGCTCCGGGGCAGGATGCACACCAAGCAAACACTCAGCACCACAGAGAGCAGGGCAGGGGAACAGCTCGCAGACACCTGCTGGGATCCCACCAGCGCGGGACACAGACACGGGGACGTTTCCAACCATTTCTTACACACAAACATTTCGCTTCAATTACTTTTAAATTACTATTATTATTTTTTTTGCTTTTTAAAACTTTTTAAAATTTCTCGTCACTATAGGAATGAGGTGATGCCGGCTCTACACAGATGCTAAAACCTCTACAGCTGCTACTACAAACTCATCGTCAGCTACGGGGACGGGGTCAGCCCCCAGCTCCGCTCCCGTTCCCCCTCTGCCCCCGGCTCCCGTGGGAGCCGTTCCCCAAAACGCTCCGTGGCCATGGAGGGGTCGCTCCCGGATCCTCTGGGATTTATGGGGATGTCAGCAAAGAGCCCTCAGCAGCGCTGCCCTTTGGGTTTTGGGGGGTTCCTGATGTGTGCCTGGGGATGTAACGAATTGTGGAAGTGCAGCACACGGGAGACAGAAAACTCCGGGTTCCAGCTGTTCAGGAGGGGCGGAGGGGGAACGCACGCAGCCCCGGTGCAAATCCTCCCCTGCTCCATGCACAGCATGGGGCTGGGGGGACCCTGCAGCCCTCACCCTGCAGCCCCTGCACTGGCAGCACCAATTAGCGGTAATTACACATCTCCATCCTCTTTGGGCTGTGCTGACAGCGAGGGGAGAGGTGCCCCGTGCACACCCCCGAAGCACCGCCCTGCGCTCCCCGAGGCGCAGCACCGGAGCTCAGCCCCAAATTCCCGTCACCGCCTCCTGCCCTACAGGAGCGCAGCTCCCACCGCCTCCTCCAGCACAACTGGGGGCTGACTCTGCCCCATGTCCTGGGCACGGTCGCACCCAGCTCCCTGCGAGGTTCCGGATGCAACACCTCCTTCCAGTGCTGCGGGGCCTGGGGTGCTCGGACCTCAGCTGTCCCCTGAGGTGACAGCAGCCAGGAGGTCCCCAGCTCCCACAGCCACCTCTCTGCGTCACCACCTCGCCGTCACCCACTGCCACACCTGCGCGTTCCCTGCTCATCCCTACCTCCGCCAAGAGACAACGTTTGTTAAAAATAGGCCTTGAAAAGCTGAAGATAGCCAAGAGAGGAGCGTGGGAACACCTCTTTGCCCTTCCTGCAGAACAGCTCCTGCCCAGCTCCATCTCACCCAGGGCATCTCCCTGCCCTCGGCATCCACCGGGGATGCTCTGAGCCACATCCGTCCTCGGGAGGAGGGAGGGGCCCTGTCCCTCACCATTGTGCTGAGTGACAGAGCCCAGCGGGGACAGGGGCTCAGCCCACGGCCACCAGGGATGGGGACAGAGGCAGGGATGCAGACAGGGACAGGGACAGTGATGGGGACAGGGATGGAGATAGCGTCAGGGACAGGGACGGTGATGGGGATAGGGTTAGGGACAGGGATGGGGACACTGAGCCACAGCACCGAGCTCGGGGCTGAGATCCTCACCGATTTCCACACTGGCTACCAAAGAACTGCCCGAGCTAAGGACCTGGGGTCACTCCTTGCTATTCTCCTGGCACTGACATATGGCTCAGAGCAAACACCAAGCGCAGTAAAAGCCCCGGATAAGAATTCCGTATCTCCGTGACGCTGCTGGTTGAATTTATTAATATCTCGGTTTTTACATTAGATAAGAATTATTATTATTTTTTTTTTTAAAAAAAAAAAGGACAAACCCTCCAAAGAAGCTGTTGGACTGATTCTCTACTTCGTGTGAACTAGCTGCTATCCTGCTGAGGGGTCCCTACAACCCGTGAATCCCTGCAAGCACCGAAGGGTTGGGGACGCGGACAGAGAAGCGTGGAGCTGGGGGACGAACACCAGGGGGTGGGGGATGGAGAACCAAAGGCTGCATCTAGACAAACAAAAGAAAACGTGTTGGTCGGTTGGTTTTGTTAACGGGAATCAGGTGCTGGATGTGTAGAAAAGCCCTTTATCCAGAGATCTCCTCCCGCTGTTCCTTGTTCCTGCGGACCTCAGCCGCGTGCAGCTCCTGCAGAGAGCAGAGAGGACACGGGGGGGTCAGGCCCTGGGGGGAGCCTGGGGCTGTGGGCGAGCAGCCAGAGAGGCACGGGCCAACAGCTTCTCCTCTTGCAAGCTCTATTTCCCTCCTGTCCCACATGCAGGATTTGCACCAAAAAATAAATAAATAAAAAGCTACTGGGGTGGTTTCCCACCCTGAGAACAGGGGGATTCCCCTGCAAGAAGCAAAGCATCACGCAGCGGGAGTGCAGCCATAGCAGCCTGCTGCAGGAGCAGCTGCAGCCCCGAGCAGGAGGGCTTCACCCTGAGCCCAAAGCGTGCGTGCAGCACCATCAGCGAGGCTGGGTTTCTGCTCGGACCCTGCAGCCACGTCGCTCCCCGTGCTGCTCCCCAGCGCGATGCTCCACCGCCCGCTTGCACGGAGCTGGGCCAGGGGAGGGTCAGGTGGGGGTTAGGGAGAGCTTCTGCACCATGGTGGGCATGGGACAGGCTCCCCAGGGCAGTGCTCATAGAATCATAGAATGGTTTGAGCCGTAGAATCATAGAATTAGAGCTGGAAGGGACCTTTAAAGGCCATCGGGTCCCACTCCCTGCAGTGCACAGGAACACCCACAGCTCCATCAGGGTGCTCAGAGCCTCCCCATCCCGACCCTGAGTGTCTCCAGGGATGAGCATCCACCACCTCGGCCACAGCAGCGCTTGGCCAACCCTCTCAGAAATACAATCTGAACGTCGGGCGGCCCAGAGTGGAGCCAGGCACTGGGCTCCCCCATCCCTGGGGCTCCCCCATCCCTGGGGCTCCCCCCAGCTCAGGGCATCCCATGACCCAACGATGCCAGGAGCCCCCCCTGGGTCCCAGCACCTCGCACTCCCACCTTCTCGCGCAGCCGCTCCCGCAGCGCAGCCAGGTGCGCCTCGCGGATCTCCCGGCTCAGCTCCATCTTGTAGTTGAGCTTCTCCTCGGCCAGGCGGCTGAAGTTGTTGTTCTCCTCCAGCGCCTTGTGCAGCACCTCCCGCTCGTGCTCCCGCTTCTCCGCCAGCTGCTTCAGCACCTGCGCCTCCTGGGTCTGGGGGCAACGGGGCAGCAGCCATCAGCCCAGCACCCGACCCCCCCAGAGCCTTCTGACGACCCCTTCTCTCGGAACCCTTCCTCCTCCTCCTCCTCCTGCAGGTATTTTACACGGCACCCACAATAACGTGGGCACAGGCAGCCGGTGGAGATGCAAGGCTGGGGCTGCTGCCTCAGCTGCTGAGAGCTGCCCACAGCCTGCCCGCGCACACGGGATCAGATGGGGCTCTGCACAGCCGTGCACTTTTAGGAATGGAGAACAGTGATGGCCACTGAGTTCAATTTTTTGCCTAAACCAGGCTGCAGAACCACATCCTCCCCGTGTCTCACCTGACTGTTTATAGCAGAATAACACCAAGGGTGAGAACATACCACCAGTCACTCTAGATGGCTGCTGAGAAGCCACTTCTAGGGCTTGGTGCAAT
This sequence comes from Penelope pileata, assembly GCA_013396635.1. Taxonomy (NCBI): domain Eukaryota; kingdom Metazoa; phylum Chordata; class Aves; order Galliformes; family Cracidae; genus Penelope; species Penelope pileata. The sequence continues at coordinate 561,619 of WBMW01003851.1, forward strand.
CTGCACCGGTCACAGGGAAGCCACTGCTTCTGCAGGGCACCTCCTCACCTTCCTCCTCTCCTCGGCAGCCTCCAGCCTCCTCTGCAGCTCCTCCAGGGACAGGTCCTTCTTCTTGGGGGGAGAGGAGAGGATGGGGCTCTCGGGAGACAGATCTGAAGGGGACTTCAGGATCACCTCGAAGCTCTGGCCCGATGCCCTCTTATCCAGCTGCTTCACCTCCATGTCTTGGGGGAAAAAAAGAAGAGCTCTGTGAGCCCCAGACCCTCAGGAGAGCCTTCACCCACGGCACTGAGCTCTTCACTTAGGAACAACAGTGTTAATTCCATGTCCTGACCCGGGTGATTTTGTCCTATTTCCAGAATTTCTTGATTAGTCACCAGCTTCACCCCCCGCACCCCCCCAAGTTGACACAATTAATGTAAATTACAGCGTAATTACAGAGAGGCCACACTGCTCTTGGCAAAGCACATGGCACCCTGGTAGGAACCAGAGCCTCCTCCAGCAGCTCCTGGGAAAATGCGAGTCACATTGAGACAAAACAAACGGGGGAAGGAGGCTAAGCAGAAGGACCCTGGGCTGCCATGTGGGTTTCTGCCCCGGGCTGGGAGCTCCCACGTTTCCCCAAGTGCAGCAGCAGCCGCGAGCAGCGGGCTCCGTACCTCCGTACTGGTAGATGGTGTTGGGGTGCGGCTGGGTGTGGAAACAGGAGCAGATGAGGGACAGCAGAGACAGCTCCTTCATTTTCTCCTTGTAGGCTGAAAAAGAATAAATTGCAATGACAAGAGAGCCTGATGGTGACAGTAGCTCATTTTCAGGGAGAAAAGCAGCAAGGAGGCAGGGGGAAAATCCTGGCCAGGGACTCTGCAGAGGCTCTTGCAGGCTGCCACGGGTCCTCCAAATGTCCCCAGGGAGTGTCTGCACCAGAGCAGACTCAGTTAGCAGCCAGCACAGCAAATGTCATGGGAAGACACACGTTAGGATCTGACCCTGTCCGGAGGTGTGAGCTCCCATGGAAGATTTTCCTTCCCAAGGAGCTGACACGCTTCAGCCCTTGCAGTGAACCACACCAGGGCAGTGCCCACACGCCTTCTCCATCCCATTTCCAGAGGTAAAACGATGCCCGCTGACACCCAGAAACACCTCCCAGCCCTCAGCACTTTCCCGGTGTCTCACAATTCAGTATTTCTGACATCAGGGTCAAGAGGAAAGCTGCAGTCAGCTGTGTGGGGAGCAGATGTGCATTTGAGCAAAGAAACAACGCAGCTGCTCCTGTGCCTTCCCTGAGCTACTCCGGTGGGAAAGCAGGGGTTCCATTCGCTCACTTCATGTTGGCCCTTCTTCTTCCTCCCAGGCCCGGAGCTCCAGCCCAACGAACACCCTCCTCTGGCTAACCAGCAAGACAGCTCAGGTCTGCACTGAACATTTCTCAGCTCATCTCACATTTGGATTTTAACACCCTGCCCAGTTCTGCTATTAAACGCACACCAGACAGGAACCGTTTCCATCAGCAATGCAAGCAGGGCATCTCTGATTTTCTCCTTAATGGAAAAGCTTTCAGAGAGCCCCTGAGAGTGCAGCACTGTGCTAGAAGCAGCGGCACGCAGCAGTTAAGCTAACACATCCCACACTGTGCTGCCAAGAGCCCCGAGGAGGCTCTCTGGGCTCAACGAGAGACATCACCACTTAGCTGAGAGCACCGAGCTCCTTGCTTTACCATTATGCCCTGGCCTGGGTGAAACCAAGACATGGAGCAGGTGTGCCGTGCTGCTGAGCCACCAGTTTAAGGCTCTCCCAGCACTTGTTACAACCCACAGCGCTTTGTATGCCATTACTTGAACTTCAATAGCTCCCCAGTTCGGGTTTTGTGGTTCTCTGTTAGATGAGCACACGCTGCAGCCCTGCCTGTCAGGGCGTCTGTTGTAGGGATTTCACTTCTTAGCAGCTGCCTTTGCTCCACTGGGATCTTCCCTGTCCTGCTTTCCCTTCTGTAGCGCAAACTGACCGTCCCCCTCTGTCAATTAAAATGAAAAGGAGAGAGAGGACAAAAGGACACCGCTCCACTGAGCTGCAGCAGCGCTTTAATGAGCCCTGGAAGTGGTCTGCGTCCTTCTCCCGGCGCTGGAGCCAGCAGCTGCAGCCCGGCGCCAGCCACCGGCTGCAACCAGCAGCGTGCGGGCACCGGGGATGGGGGAGCAAGGCTGAGGGCTGCCGGCCCCAGGGAGCGGTGTGCAGCGGGGTGAAGAGCCCAGAGAGCCCCAGCAGACGGGCAGCCCTCGCTGCCAAGCGAATCCACGGCGACCGCAGCCCTTCGAGCGAGGGAAAGCAACGGGAGCGGCTGCAGCGGGGCGGGACCCCCCCGGCCCAGCCCCGGGCAGGATCCGGCCGCGGTCGGAGCTGTCCCTGCAGCACCACCGCCCCCGGCCCCGGGCGGAGCTGTCCCTGCAGCACCCCGCAGCCCCCGGGCAGCGCCAAGGCCGGGGGTCCCGCGTGAAGAAGGGGAAGGAGCTGGGAAAATCATCACCCCCGATCCAAGCCCCGAAAAACAGATGTAGGTGTAGCCCCGAAATCCCCCCGCCCCTGCTGCAGGGTCAGCAGTTACAGCCGTGAGACCCAGCGTGACGCCCTCGTCCTCGTGCATTTTTAGATGGGACGATCTCAGTGACAAACTATAGGTGGTACACGTGCCCAACACGTGTCAGTAGGCTAAAATAAGAAAAGAAATCCTGTGAGGACAGGGAGATGGAGATTCTGGCTTTATGCAGCTTGGGTTGATCCCACGCTGTAAATGGGATGGGAAGCTGAATCCACCTCGGGATTCTTCTGATGTTGGGCTGGAGCATCTCTCTGCTCACTGCTTCTCGCCTTACACTGAGGACTGTCCAACCCTGTCAGAACAGGAGCTGGGTGAAGCTCTCCTAGGGCATGCTCAGTCCCCACCCCCATTCAGGACGGGCAGAGCACAAAGGTGGATTTCTCACCATCCCCTACAGCCCCAGGGAGGCACAGCTGGTTTGAACCAGGGTGCCAGCTCCAGCATTCCCAAAAAACTATGTCTGAACCTTTGCGGGAACACATGCTCCCGTTGCCAGAGTCATGTCTTGCCTTTAGCAGATATCTGATGGTGCTGCAAAGGTCGGAGTAAACTAAGGAGCAGAGCCCAGTATAATTAGTGCAGTAATATTAATAAGGCAGACTGCAGACAGGCCTATCTTTTGTTCATGTCTTGTTTGACATGTTTCTTTTCCTCTGTCCCCAGACTTTGCTCTTCCTTGCCAACGAGGAACGCAAGCTCTTTGGAGTAACAATCAGGCATTGTGGTGTACTTAGGGAAGGACTGCTGTTTTTTGGAGAAAAATGTATAAATTTACAATTATTATTGGTTATTTTTGTATGTTGGGGTTTGATGTCTCACTGATCTAGATTGAGACTTTGCTGGCTGGAGCACTGAATTTCTCTCACCATTGCTCACACATAAACAAAATTACAATTAATCGAAACTGAACCGAACCTTTACAAACCCACACTGCAGCCAGGGGAGCAGCCCCAGCTGTCACTCAGGGCACCCGTATGGGCTCCATGGTGTCACCAGACTACGAGGGCAATCATTCCTCCAGGAGTGCTCCCACGTTCAGTGTCTTTGTTTCTTTTTTCCCAACACATTTTTGCACGATCCCTCAAGAGAGCTCCATTTGGCTCCGCTGGGGAGGATTTCTAATGCAGCAAATAAAAGTAAGGACCATAACCTCTGAGTCACTGTTTAAGAAATTGTGTCAACGAAGATGAAACCCACGATCTCCTGAAGGAAGATCCTGTCTCAGACTCAGCTGTGTCGGGAAGAGCATGCTGCCTTCCTCTCCAGGGACCCATTTCCCATGCTCCCTCTAGTGCTGCACAGCGCATAATGCATCCCCATCTCCCTGCTGCACTACACACAGCATTTGTCCACGTGTTTATCTCCAAGTCCAGCCCCAGGGACACCATCCAGCTGCTCCCTGAGTGGCTGTGGAGCAGGAAATGGAGATGTGGCTGGGGACGGGAGCCATCTCCCACCGGTGGTGTGCCCAGACCGTGGGGCTCCCCAGTTCCAACCCATCGTTGGCCAAAAACTCTGGAAGCACAATGAAGCTGAGGGCTACCTGAGCAGCCCACTGCTAGGTGTTTCACGATGCCCAGCAAAGCAGAGCGGGGTTGGTAAGGCACAACACCAACACAGAGTCATTCGTGACGACCCAGAGGCACGGTGAGAATCAGCTGTGTGAATTCAGACAATTAAAATGGGTGAGACTGAACGTGCTACACCTCACAGCAAGGTCAGAGGAAGGTTATTGCGAGAAAATCGATTGTTTGGCAAATATAACTTTGGAGAAGTAAAAATTGTTTCCATAAGGAATATTATACCGTGAAAAGATGAGAGCAGTCCAATTATAAACGTAGCCAAAGCACAAACAGAAGGTAAAGGAGCTGCAGATCAGGGAGCTGGGCCCTTTGGCACACAGGATGCCATGCCACATACACAAGAAATGCAACCACAGCCCTTGATAGGCCTTGAGAGCACAACAGACCACGGGTACTCCCACTTGGTAAGGACGCTGCCATGAAGACAGAGGCCAGACCTCTGCCTCAGCCCAACTCAATTCCATCTTCTTGCTCCACAGCATCCCAAACTGGGGCAGCAGGAGCCAGGGAAGGAAGGGGAACCAGCGGCAACAGCGGGATCCTGGGGAACAGGGGCGATGCCGCTCCGTTTGCACCGAGGCCCAGGAGGGGCTGTGGGCTCACGTGGAACGGCCCACGAGGACAGATGTTCTGCCTGCTGTCAGACATCTGCAGAACCATCCCCAGCAGTGGTTTCCAATCACCTGGCTCACTCCCTCGCAGGTTTCACTTGCAGCTCACGCACACTCCATCAACCCGCACCACGCACAGCCGATAGATGAGCGCATCGCTCACGCTCTAACGCTGGAACACGTGGGCTGCCCGCAGGAAAACACCTGGGGAAATGTCCCCTTCTCCTGGCTCAGCAAGAGAGGAGGGTCCGAGCCGTGCAGCCTGGGCTGCGTCACTGATGGGTCCCAGGCCATTTGGTTTCTGTGGATCTTGGTTCCCTCTTCCATAACTGAGGATAATTGTACTCGCCCACGATACAGAGATATTTGTATAAATACATTCAGAGAACACAAGGATCTGCAGGATGGCACCAAACACGTAGAGGCACCTCAAAAGAACAAAAGGACTGAAAAGAACAAAAGGACATTCAGAAACGTGCGGAGCAGCTCTTCACCAGCTGGGATGTGCCAGAGAGCTACAGCACGCTCCCATGGCCCTTGGTTGCTCTCTCATTCCTTCGTATTTCTAAATCACAGCCGAAGACATGACCATCAGTTTCGCTCCCTTCTGGATAGGAGATTTGTTTTTTTTTTCATTTCTTTTTTCCATGGGCTTATGCCTGGAAGAGCAAAGCCCATGTCACTGGGGCAGTAGGGAGGAAGAGGCTCCGAGGGAAGGGATTAGGCAGGCACCTTGCTGCCAATTAATTCAGCAGAAAATGGTACGGATGTTTCAGTGATCCCCAGGTCCCTCTCCCTGTTGGCATCAGGAGCCATCAGCCCCATTCACCCCAGGATCCACACTGCTGCCCTCACGGCTGTCACTAAGGTCACACCTACAAACCTTCCAATGCCACATCAGGGCACGGAGCCTCAGTTTCTCCTCTGTGGAAGGAGGGACGCGTTCATCTGATACAAAACGCATTCACTTTGTCTGAACCGATACCGATGTACTCCAAGAAAAGGCTCTTTTGAGATATCACAGATCATCACTGTATCTACACGGTGCTATCAGTGAAGATATGTTTTCTATTTCAGAAAGATATTTTCTAAAGATTTAGATCCTTCTTTTGGATATGTTGGTAAAAATAAAATCTAAAAAAAATGCCTACAAGAGGTTCTCTTGGTTTGTAAAACTGAAGTCCCAATGAAAGTACCATAGATATCTGAGACAGGCCATATGCACACTGTCAACAACGAAGAGAAAGAAAATAAACAGTGATTTGTTGAGAGCACAGCGAGGGGGAGGTGGGGCAGACAGGACCCCAGCCCTGCCCAGCACCAGCAGCAGAAATGAGGATGTGGGGCAGCGCTGTTCGGTGCCCACCAACACCGCTCAGCCCATGCCTGCATGAGGCCATACAGCTCCGACATTTCAGTGCAGGAGGGAAAACCCCAGGATCCTCGAGGCTGGGAACAGGGAGCAGCAGTTCCTCCCGGCTCCTCCTCCTCAGCCACCAGCATCCGAGAACTCCCGCGGGGCTCCCACCTTGCTGCATCATTTCATAATCCCAGCGAAGGACCAGCGGTGCTCCCGTCTCCTGCTCAGCCCACACCCCTACACGCCATGGGGAGAGCAGCAGCCCCGCAGAGCCCCCCCGGGCTCCCACCTGGAGCTGTGCTGAGCACGAGGCTTTGTCCAGCCGCTGCAGGAGGGGGTGCAGGGCTCCAGCCCCGCAGCACTGCAGCTGAGCCTGCACTGAGCATGTGCTGCGGCTTCCTCCGCTCCTGCACTGGGCAGCACGGCCTCGGCCAGCAGGAAAGGAAGGTGGGAGCCAGCACGGGCTGCTGGGCCAGGAGGAGTGAGCCCCGATTCCTTCCATCCTGGGGATTTGGTTGTTTAAACAAACCCAAGAAAATCCTCCCCGCCCCCCGAGGGGGATCAGCCCCTGGGCACCAGCTGCAGACTGCAGCTGCTCTCCCTGCAGCAGGGATTAGCTTTGGCTGGGGATAAAGAAGGAAATAAAGAGAGAAAACGAGATTTTTTCTCCTTCTTTTAAGGATCTGCTTGCCTTTTTTTCCTGCTCCAGAGGCAGCAGCTGGTGGGAAGCAGCTCCCTGCAATGCTGGGCGAGGCTCAGCCTCAATCCCTGCTCTGCCTCCTCCTGCCACAGCCCTGCCTTCCCACCCCCAACACCGCTTCCCACCCCCTGGAATCGCTTCTCTGCTTGCACAGAGCCACGAAAAGCAAGGTTCCTCCGAAGCAGACGCTTCTGCACGATCCAAAGTCTGCCCTGACCGTCAAACCGCATCTTCCAGCCCATGAAACGTGCCATGGGCGTGGGGCTGGGAGGGGGGGAATGCACCAAACAGGGATGCAGCCGGCACCTCGCCCGTGCCGAGATCACTGCACCCTTGGGGTCCCAGCCAGGCAGCCTGCTCTGTGCCCCCCCCAAGCTGCAAACACCCCCAGCCCTGCACCATGGGGTGGGAGCATCTGGGGGGGACCCCCCAGCACAGGGACGGTTGCACCCATGCATACAATAGCTGAAGGTTTCCCATCATGCAGACACGTTCTGGCATGCTGCTTCGCCACCTTCAGCTGCATGCAGAGCCCACTGCACCTCACTGCCCCCCCCCGGCACCTCCCAGCTCTCTGCCCCCCTTCCTCTGCCTTTGGAAAGGAGAAAGGAACAGAAAATGCACGGGAGGGACCCAGGCAAAGGGAGAAGCAGGGATGCTGCTGCTCTCCTTCTGGCTGCTTCTCTGGCTGGGAGGGGGCACAAAGCCCTCCCCATTTCGCCTTTTTGTCTTCCCTTCCTATTCAGCCCTACATCCCAGCCCTGCAGGATTCAGCCCAAACCCCTCTTTATTCACTGTAGAATTAAGAGAAGTTTTCGGAAAAAAATATATATATATTTTTTTCCTAAGGAAAAGAAAAAGCCCCTCTGAACACACCCACTGCCCATTGTATCATTCCAGGATTTTCTCCTCCACCTATTTCCCTATAAAATCCCTATTTCTATCCACCTGAATCACTGCTTTCCAGCTAAAGGGGACGAGGCTCATCCTTGGGGAGCAGCACTGACCCAGGGCCCCACTGCTGCAGGAGGAGGAGGAGGAGGAGGAGGAGGAGGAGGGCTGCCCTGCAGCACGGCTGCCATCAGAGGACCGCTCCCCTGGAGCATCTCCTACCAAAGCAACGCAGGGCTGGGAGCTCTGAGCATGCACAGCAACCCACCCAGCTCGGGTTGGGGGTTTTTTATAAGGGATTTTTTCTTGTCTGGGTCTTTCTTTCCCATATCCATGGAAGCAATCTAAGATCTTCACGCAGCAAAATGTCATGTCTGATTCCTCTGCTACGCAGCACGCGCGTTTTTTCTCAGGGAACAAAGCAAAAAGCTGCATCACGCTGCAAAACTGATCGGGAATTGGCACGCAGCAGCACCCGAAGGTGCAACGGAACACGTTCTATGACAAATCAGCCCGTTTATCACATGGGGATCACAATAAAAAGCCCACCTGCCGCCTTGCATCCGAGGGGTGTGTGCAGGGAACAGTGCTGCCGTGCCAGCTGCCCCCCACACACCGCACAGCTCCCCCGGCAAGCACAGCAAAAATAAAATAAAACCCTAAAACCTCCGAAAAATAATAAAAATAAGGGTGAAACCCAGACCCGTGCCTACCTGAGACGGTGCTGGCCATGGTGCTGCGGGGCTGCGGGGGGGCGAGGCTGGAGCGCCCGCAGCGCGGGGTCGGTGCGGAGCGAGCGGCGGGTGCGGAGCGGCGGCAGC
>WBMW01003851.1:570747-622168 GCA_013396635.1 Penelope pileata
AGTGGATGGGGAAGAGCAGAACTGAGCCTTGTGAATTGAGTGCAACTTTTCCATATTTTGTTTTATTATTATTTCCCAGGCACTGGGACATCTTTTCTCTTTCTCTTTTCCATTTTCCACCATTTCTCCCTTTGTGCCTGCTGTCGGCAGCCAACACAGCCGTGCTTTCAAAGCACACCCCCCAGGCACATCTGAGACTTGGGAATCCTCTCCATCCCCTCCGGCAGCCGCAGTCCCCCCCCCGTGCCACCCACCTGCACAATCACCAGCACATTTTCCACCAGATGGGTTCTGCATGAGATCCCTGCACCCCTCCAGCCCCCTGCACCCCTCCAGCCCCCTGCACGCTGCTCGGCCCCCGGCTGCAGCCCCCCCAGTGCTGCAATGCAGGCGCTCCCGACCCCCCCAGCAGCTGCAGGGAGCCATGGGCAGCTCCTGCTGCAGGCAGAGCAGTGAGCAAGGACAGAGCTGCATGCAACGCCTGCTACATTCAGTTAAACATCCCCAGATTTCCCTTTTTTTCCTATTTTTTCCCCAATCTCTACGTGCCCTGTTTCATATGTAAAATGAAAAGCCTCACTGCAGACATAAAATTAGGAAGTCTCACTCAGAAGAATTTTAGCAGTATCCACAAATTGACGCTGTGTGTTTGGAAATTTGTTCTCCCAACTGGACAGTTAACCCCTTCCTGCTCAATCCAAGGCCTATTCCCCATCTGCAGGCCCCCCTCTTTTCTCCTTAGGCTGAATCTCTATGACTCTGCAGGTTCTTCTGAAGGCTGCAGGCTGAAGTTTTCTACGTTCCATCAAATTTCCCCATCAGCAGGTGAAGACAGCTGTCCAGGCACATGAATGCTGGAATCATTCTCCCAGTGCCTTCAGTGTGAGCTCTGGCTTTGATTCACCCAGGGTCTGCCTACCCCTTGCAACACCCTGGAGTTTCCAGGCATCCACTTTCTTCCTTTTATTTAGAAAAAGGTACAGAATGGTCCCAAGGCACCATGGCACGTGTCCCAGGGGAGCACACTATGAGGAATGCTGAGCAAACTCCATTTCTGCGGCTATGCCACACATCACACGCTTCAGCTCCAGTATTGCTCATACTTCCCAGACAACCTGTCATATAAACTCCAATATAATTAATTCTGGATCCATCTCCAACACTGGGCGATAGTTCTTCCTTATTTTAAATGTAACTGTCTTTTCAAGTTCTATTTTTCATCAGGGAGCATCTGAAGGCACTGGGTATTTTTTTTCAAGATGAGGATTAGGGAAAATTAGTGACTGTTGGGCTAACGTGTCCTCTGCCTTCATCACATGGCATCTAACCAGGCAGGGTACCAGGGGTCAGGAGATCTTCATGGAGAACCAGCAAAGTTAGCCAGGCCCTACAGCAATCAACCCTGCTCCACTGCAGCCAGCTGCCATCCCGGGTGGTTCAGAGGAAGATCTGCACGCCGTGGTTGTTCCCAGAAGGGTCCCAGCCCTGGCACACTTTGTATTGCTCTTTGGGGCTGCAAGCCTGGCAGAAGTGTGGCTTGCAGTGAGAAGTGTTCGGTCCACAATTTATCTCGTGCCTAACTCTGAAAGATGAGAATCATCTGGTCTGATAGGAAGAGCATGGACTGCAGCACAGGGACCAACACATTGCCAGGCAGCAGCAGTCATGAGACCTTCCAGTGCCATTTGCAGTCTCAAGCTGGGAGAAGCTGCATGAAGTAATAAACATTCCACATAGCGCAGCTGCCAATCTCTTGAAATTGTTAAATAATACAAGAAAAAGGAGAAAAAAAAATTGAGAGAGAGAAATCTGTGACAACACCAGCACGAAATCAGGAAAATGTTTCCCCGAAGACAAGGAACAACGGGGTCATTCTGATGTTTCCTCCTTATAACCACTGTGCACCTGAGTGCTTACTTACCTTCCTAATGACAGAGGGATTGCGTGAACATTTGAGTGTCAAAGAGGAAAACAGTTTTGCTGTTTCCCAATAGTGAGGAGACAACAAGGCTCTGGATGATCTGGAGTCAAAAGAACCAAACAATGATGTGGCCAAACAAAAGTTTGAGATGGTTGCTATGGGAACCATTCCACATCCTCAGAAGGACAATGACTGGGACCTAATCCTCCCCTATCTGAAAGGAGAGAAATGTCCTCCCCACGAATAGCAGCAATTTCACAGTTGGTTGCCACCGCTCTTGAAACTCTCCTCCCATTCCTCCAGCTTCTCACTTGTCTGGGAAGAGCAATCCTGCAGAGCTGGCCTCTGCTCGGTTCAGTCACTCGCACACCCACTTCCCTGCAGAGTTTAAGCGTCTTCTTTTTCAAAGTTTTTCTTTTGCACGTTTCTCTCCTTGAAGGCATCACTTCAAACAACAAATGGTTCTTCCAAAATCAACAGCCACTAAGTTGAGCAAGCAGTGAGGAAACCGAGCAGGCTGCATGTCCTCTGGTCTTGGTTAGCACAGAGAGCCCTAAGGGCACAGCACTGGGCTGCCATATAATCCTGTGATGCTCTGACAGTTATTTTCCTTTAAAACCTTTTTCTCTCTTACTCCATCTCCAAACTTCTGCTTTGTAAGAACTCAGATTTTATCTGAGACACCAGAATGGAAGTCCAGGCACAAGACAAATTCCTTTGCTTACCCTGTCTGTGTCACAACACAAGCAGATGTTGTAGCTACAGTGACCCTCCGCAATTCTTCAGCAACATCAAGAACGTTTTTTCTGCTCTCTGTTTTTAGAATACTCAGGTGCAGCAATGACAAAGGCAGGCTCGCCAACGCTGGCACTGCAGACATGGTCAAGTAAGGTAAATGGTGCAGAGAAAGAGCCCTCCAGGAGGATGTGGAGCACTCAGGCAGTGCTGACTCACTTACCCCGGACACCAGCGCGGCTGCTGACTCATGCTCCTTTTTGGGCTTGGTAGCCTTCCAGCTCTCCTCTGAAGGTAACTCTGCTTAAATCAACACCACCTAAATAACAGTAAAAATAATCTCATTTGATATATTGATGTTACTCTTCAGTGTAGGAGAGTTATTTATAAGACATAATGGAAATAATGGCAAAAGATCCCACACATCTGTGGCCAGTTTCAAACCTTTATTCTCCATTGTGAGTATCTTACTGTTCACTCATGACATTTTACAATTTGCATAAAGTCATTTCTTTTGCAGCATAATCTTGCACGATGTTAGAGCTCTCACAGTCAGAAACATGAACAAAATCAGTGGTTTTATTTTGTGTGAAGTACAGAAGGAGTGACTCTAATCTCCCTAGCCCATTAGCTACAATTAAGGACAGTTTACAAGCCAGGCAAGTTCAGCTCAAGGAGTTCAAAAGCTGGCAAACAAAACAGCAACAGCAATGAACTCCCCTAACTGAGCACAGGGAAGACAGAATATACCAGAGGCTTGAGATCAGCTTGTGTAACAGATTCACATTTAAGGACTGTTCCTTTCCACAGTTAATTTTCTGTTTAAGTATTCGAACACCTCTGCACACAAACATTACCCCTTGCAGTTTGCTAAGAAGAAGGGTATGTGACAAGAGGCAGCAAAACCAACCACATCCTGCTCTGCATCTCCACTGCAACGGAGCAGCGTGGGCAGCTGCAGGGAGATGGGCCCGAAACGTTTCCTCCCCACTTTCCTCCTCTTGTAAATGCATCAAACTCAGCCGTGCAGAACTGGGGATCCAGGGGAGCTGCACCCATCCACGTGTCGGGAGAGCTGCGTGGTTTGCTGGATTTTACACACAGAGAGCCACGAGGCAGAGCCTCTGAGTTACAGAGTCAGCACTGCGGTGGCTCCTGGGGATCTGGAAGGTGATGTCTGAGATGTTGAACGCTAGGGTAAGCCTTCTGCTCTGTACAATGGGGAGGTGAAGCTCGGCTCGTCTGCTTTTGAGTATTGGGTAACTGTGCCCCAACTGCCAGCCACAGCCTGCAGATTTTGGTTTAGAACTGACCCAGTTTTTTTAAAAAAACTGAAATTTAGAGGGAAGATTTGTAGTGAGACAGCATGTCACGGCACACACTGATGATCAGAACACTTCTCTTCCCCCGTGCACAAGCACTTCTTCAAGTTTAAAACACAAACTGCAAACTGAATGCTCACTGTTCAGCTAACCAGTTGCACGTGCAATGATAACTGCTGCCGTGCCTCTGACTCCAACACTCGGTCCAATACCTGATCTCCACTGCAGTGGGTAACTTCATGTCAGCAACGGAACTTTGGAGCTGTTAATGCCTGTGGGCGTATAAATACACTCTCCCATGCTCTTTTCCCAAGGCCCCAGAAAGAAACGCTCACTGCAAGCCAGCAGGGAAAACCTGTGGAGCAGCCCCATGTGCTGCACTAATGATCACAGGGTTTGAATTGTGGGTAGCCAGGAGCCGGACTCAACGACCCTTGTGGGCCCCTTCCAGCTCAGGGTGTTCTGTGATTTATGACCCTCCCTCCGAGGGCTGCAGCCCCACGGCAGCGGTTCCTGCCCACGCGCAGCACTGCGGGGTAGCGGCCCACGAGGCCGCGGCTGCGCCAGGCGGACCCTCCCAGCCCCCTCTGCCCTTGAGGGCCCAAATATCGCTGCCATTCGGCCCTCTCCAGCCCACGCCCCCCCGCCAGGGGCTCCGCAGCAGCTCACAGGAGGCGGCCCGGAGCCCCCAGCCCCACCCGCTCGCTCCCAGGGAGCAGCGGGTCCTGCCCGTCGCCCCCCCACCGCCCACCCGGGACACGTTCCCTTGGCAACGCCGCATATCCCGCGAGAGCGCCCGCCGGAAGTTACGCACCGCGAATGTGGGGGGACACGTGACACAGGAGCGGGGATTCCGAACGGCGGAGCGGGAGGTGAGGGCCGAGGGAGCGCGTTCCCATGGCAACGCCGGCAGGAATGGGGCCGAGACGGGCGGGGGGTCCCGGGGTTGCGGGCCGGGCTGGGTCGGCTCCTCCGCATCACCTCGGGCGGTATATGAGGCCCTCCCGCCGGGGCCTCTGGGCAGGCCGGGCAGCGCCGGGCCCGCGCTCCGTGAGGTGACGGCCCGCTCCGTTCCAGGCCCGTTCCGTTCCAGGCCCGGCGGCGGCCATGCCCAGGATCATGCTGAGCGGCATCGCGGTGGATTTCCCCTTCCAGCCCTACAAGTGCCAGGAGACGTACATGGCCAAAGTGCTCGAGTGTCTGCAGAAGGTGGGAGCCCGCGGGGCCTTGGGGCGTTTGCTAGGTTATTTGTAACCATACAAACTCTAGAAATATTTGAGAAGTTGTCGTTGTTCAAGTTTACTTTTTGTTCATATAATCATTAGGGTTGGAGAAGCCCTCTCAGATACCCCAGCCCATCCCACTGAGCTGTGGCCCCAGTGCCACATCTCCATGGAACTGAACACCCCCAGGGATGGGGGCTCCCCCCCTCCCTGGGCAGCTGTGCCAGTGCTGAACGCTCTTTGGGAGAAGAAATGTTTCCTAATACCCACCCTGACCCTCTCTTGGCCATCCCCTCTCATCCCATCACTGTTCCCTGGGAGCAGAGGACCCCCCTCGCCCCAACCTTTCAGGGGTTGTAGGGAGCAGTGAGGTCTCCCTGAGCCCCCTGTGCCCCACACTGACCCATCCCATTCCCTCAGTGCTCCCATAGCTCTGTGCTCAGACCCTCACAGCTCCGTTGCCCCTCTCTGGACACAATCCTGGGCCTCAATGTTTTTCCTGAAGGCTCAAAACACTGAACACAGCATTGTTGTCTGTGTGCTGCCTCTTTCAAATCTTCTGTTTCACTTTAATATACAGTTATTAAAAACTCATAAACGTGCAAGTGACAGTAGGTAGAGATGTAGGCATGTTTCTGGCTGATACCCTCCCTGCTCTTCTGGGAGATCCAACAGAAGCTTTTTATGGAAGCTTTGGCTTTCCATGGTATCTCAGCATTTTCCCATGCTGTGGGCAGTGGCTTGGTGCCTCCTCCTGGAAAAATACAACTGTTGGAAGCCTCTTGTAGCTACACACATTCTTTTAATATACTTGAAGGTGAATTGTCACGGCAGTGCAAGCTCTTTTGCTGTTTTTTCTGCAACTTGTAAAATTGTTATGCACTTTGTAACGATAATGGCCAGTAGGATTAGGAGTTCAGAAGAGGCCCTGCTTGCAAAACGTTCTGCCTAAGCTGTGATGTGGGGTGTAGTCTTCATTTTAAAGGAAATAAGCAGTCTGTAATCTGAAAGTCATTTTCTGGTTCTAATGTTTTCATGTCTTTTTAGCTGAAATATCATGTACTCTAGTTCCTCTTAAGAGTGGAACTTTGCTAAATAGAGGTGAATAGCTGGCTCTGGCCTTTAGACTGAGCTTCAGGAAGTTGATGTGAGGCTCCTACAGGTTGTGCATTTGTAAAAACTTTGTGGGTGTGTATTTTTCTGCTGTATGATATAGTTTGCCAGGTAGTGATTGCTTTTTGTTGAGAAAATGTAGTCTTGAGCAATGACCTGTTCTAATTGAATGTCCAAAATACTCATTTTTTTCTTATTCACTTTACTTCTCTTCACTAAAGAAGGTAAATGGCATTCTAGAGAGCCCAACAGGTACAGGTAAGACCCTGTGCCTGCTCTGTTCCACTCTGGCCTGGAGGGAGCACTTCAAAGATACCATCTCAGCCCGCAAAATTGCGCAGCGTATGAATGGGGCTGAGCTCTTTCCTGACAGACCCACGTCGTCCTGGGGCACTGCTGCCACAGATGCTGACATCCCCTGTAAGTGCTCTGATTTTTATGCTCAGTGGGAGTGATGCAGGAGTGTTAATGAACACCTGCTTTTATCTCTCATTTGTCGGAAGTATGTAATTAGAAAAGCCGTGGAGGCATTGTTTAGCAGCTGAAGCACAGCTTCACGCTGTTTTATAGATTTTAAAGGTGTTTTATGTATTTTTAATTTTCTTAGAACATTAGAAATCCATTTAGCTTGTTTTGTGTGTGTGAGTGACAATTGTGTGACACTATTTCTTGCTGTCTCTACAAGGCAAATTGTTGCCATAGCACCAGCTGGGGAAGGAGGCTAATAATATCCCGTGTTCTGCTCATGTTTTTCTGCTTTTTTTTTTTTCCCTTCTATTTGGCAGCGTATTACACAGACATTCCTAAAATAATTTATGCATCCAGAACTCACTCACAGCTTACACAGGTCATTAATGAATTAAAGAACACCGTCTACAGGTAAATACAACTTAGGATATTGCTCCTGCTCAAATAAAGGTGGAGAAAACCACTGTTATTGCCTGAATTTATGTCAGTATAAATTTGTGAAGGAATGAAAAATTGATGCTCACTGAAATGTCGTTCTCTTTATGTGCATGTGTACAACCTGGAGTTCTTCTATTGTTTTTTTCTCCTTCAGTTTTAGAATTTCCCAAATTCAGTCTGGTTTTGGCTCTTTATTTCACACATTTGCTTCTAAAATTCCTCGCGTTAGTTCTTGTCATAATCTCAATTAAAAATGACTGCTGCCTCTTGAGTAGCTTGTAATAGGTGTCAGCCCCAGCTTATCTGCCTGATCTGTCATAACAAAACCCAGATTTTCTGCTGGATGATGTAAGCTGCTACTCATTACCTCCCACTGTTACCAGGAGAAATACAGTACTATTAAGTTGAAGTGTATTTGGGGCTGTTAGGAGCAGACTGAGTTACTGATTTTGATTCTGACCCTTGTTTTGTTGCTCATCTATTTCCTGTGAACTTTTTTCATTTGAGATGTTAAACCCAACGTAAACATATATAACTGTGTTCTTCTTTCTTGCTTTATTTTTAACATCAGTTTTGTATGCTCTGTTTGAACAGGCCAAAGATTTGTGTTTTAGGTTCCAGGGAGCAGCTTTGCATCAATCCTGAAGTGAAGCGACAGGAGAGCAACCACATGCAGGTGAGAACAGGGCCTTGAAAACATGCAAAATAAGAACACATCAGGTTGGTTTTTGTTATGACATGAAGTGTGTGGTTCTTAAGTCTGCCATTGTTTTATTCCTGGAGGCTATAGTGAAAGCTGCTCATTTTTCATGAATTGTGAGGAACTTGCTGTATCTATTTTAGTGCAAAATTTAATTCTGCATTTTTGGCAGTACTTTCTATCCAGAGAAAAATGCAACTGTGCAGAACGTGAGAGGTGATTAACAGTTCACAGTTTACTCTCAGGTCTGTGCTATAAAGTTATTTAATGACAACAATTATTTCAAAATAATGCTTCAGTGATTGCTTTGCCTGTTGTTTTTACAAGTAATGTTGAAGACTGATCTTTCTGAAAAATGTCGCAAAATAGCCAAATTTCCTCTGAGCCTTTGAGTGCTTTGTGCCATGTGAGAGAGAGTAAAACTGAAGGTGAATGGAAGGTTGCATGATTTTAAAACTATATAACTGTGACTAGCATTTATTTGTTAGCTGACATTACAGATAACTGATAACCTCTTGGCTCACTTTTCAATGCTTGACAAGCTGTGCTAAAAATAAACCATGTTTTACAGATCTATATGTGCCGAAAGAAAGTGATGGCTCGTGCTTGTCATTTCTATAACAATGTGGAAGGTGAGTTTGGCTGTGGAAGTAAAGCCCTACTTGTTGGAGAGGGAGTTGTTTGCTGGGCAGGTAGAGAAGTTAGAAAGAGTCTGACTGCATGCATTCTTTGGTGATCTGTGCATATATGTGTGTGTTTTGCTCTGTGTTAATGTCTTTCAAGAACAGAATATTAAGAAGTGGATGAGTGTGATGACTGTGGTAACAGCAAATCTTTGTGTGGTATCTTTACTCGAGCTTCTGGTTGTAATGTTATACCTGTTCACAGAAAAGTCTACGGAGAAGGAGCTGACTGACCCAATCATGGATATTGAAGACTTGGTTAAAAATGGAAGCAAGCACAGGTAAATGTTCTCTGATCTTCCTCCTCCTCACCTGTGAAAACTATTCATTAGCTTATCTTTCTTCATACCTTGGTATGAGCTGGACATGCACTAAAGTAGCAGAGCAATGATGAGAGCAAAGTGGAGTAGCTAAATATGTTGCAGAGACAGCTTCTAACAAAACTGTGTGCACTAGAGCTTCGATATCTGTTACTGTCGCTTTGATTGCACAGCAGTTTATTTCAGTTCTTACTTGTGGAAAAACTGAGTCAGATCAGTCAGGCTCACAGTATTTCAATTCTTGCTTGATAAGAGGCTTCCAATATCATCAAATGACAAATATTGCAGTTTTGTTTCAGATTTAAGAGGATGAGATGGCTGATTTGTTGAGATGAAATAGCCTAGCCTGGTACTTACTTCTAGCATAAATGTATAAAAGCATAATGCAGTAATGAATACCACTCTTTCTCCTTTAGTTTCTTTTCTCCTTTGTTCCACTGTGCTGCATGCATTGCTTGGCAATATTTTCTACACTATTTTACATATGTTGCATGAATAGAGCTAACCATTTGCCCAAGAACCAAATACATCAGTTTCAGTGCATTAGGAAGTTGATAAGAAACGAATGAGAGCACGAAACATAGTACACAAACGATGAATGCACTCTAATATTTCTGCAAGTATTGTTTTATAACCTGTGCTACTTTTTTTTTCAAACAGAGCTTGTCCTTATTATCTCTCTCGAAGCCTGAAGCAGCAAGCAGATATTATTTTTATGCCTTACAACTATTTACTAGACTCAAAGGTAACATATAGCTTTGTTTTTAAATGCAATTTTTCTTATGTTTATTTCATAGAATCATAGAATGGTTCGGGTTGGAAGGGACCTTAGAGATATTGACTTTTCATGGATAAGCTGTAAAGGACAGATGCATAGCAAGCAAGTGTATTGTGTGCTATACTTGAAAAATAATTGAATCAGGAGGTGCCCTTTTGTGGCTTTCTCTGTATAGTTTTACTTTCCCACAGTTAACAAATATTTTGTTTCTTTGAGATCTTGCTCACGTTAGCTTTACAGAATATGATGCCTTTGTTTGATTATATTTATATCCTGAATACAAATCTTCAATAGTATACTGTGCAGTGTTTTTGCATGCATTTGGAGAAGTTTTTGTTTCTGCAGCCACCTACGTGACTTCTAGAATAAGGGAACCTTTTCAGCAGAGATTGGGCATCTCTGCACGTAGCTGCTGGCTTTATAAACAGCACAACAAGCTAAATCCTGCTGGTTCACACCCCACTCCTCCCAAATCCCTATTGGGAAAAATAGCGACTGAAATTAATTTTGATAAACTTGTACATCCTAGTATGGTAGAAATGTTTTCTTCTTTACTACAATTTCTGTTGTAACCTCCGTAAACTTTTATACGTTACGTTTTATCACCTTCATTTCTGGGCTAAGTGATTCTGTGGTTTCTATATTAGGCAGGCACAGCAATTATCTGCTGTTTTCTCAGCCTCATGAGCCATGTTCTCAGTCAATCAAATATGTATTTCTCTGTGGCCTTTATGTCCATCCCCTCATTCTCTTTTTGTCTTTAGAGCCGAAGAGCTCACAACTTAGACCTGAAGGGGACTGTGGTAATACTTGATGAAGCTCACAACGTGGTAAGTTGTTTCTGCTCTGTTGCCATTTTTTCAAACATCCTCCAAAAAGAAGAACAGACCAGTACTGTGTAACAAATAGTCTGTAAAATCTGCAGTCAGCTGTTTCTGCTGTTAATTGTCAATTTTCATGGTCATACGATCACTGGTGTGATGCCTATTAAAACCAAAAGAGATTTTGATGACACTGATTTGCTACTAGATGGAAATGGTACGATTTTTGATAATGCAAAAAAGGGAAAAGTGTTTGGCAAATGTGTCCTACATTTTCTAGAAAGATTCCTAGTGTAGTAAAAGTCTTAAGGTATTTTGAAAATGCCCACTGGCATGAGCTTGGGGAACAGAAAGGAAGTCAGATCTGTTCATCTAGACATTACCCTCTGTGAAACTACCTGACCAAATAACACGTTGTGCAGTCCAAATAATGCTTCGTTTCCTTGATGTTTTAGGAAAGGTTGTGTGAAGAGTCGTCATCTTTTGACTTGACAGCCTACGATTTGGCTTCTGCAATTGATGCTATCGATGTAGTGCTGGAAGAACAAGCCAAAGTAGTTCAACAGAATGAACAAAATGCTGAATTCAATATGGAGATGATCAGTTCAGGTGTGTTGACAACCACAAACTGCTGTTTTACTGGGAACTGTAACCAGAAAATAACTCTTCCTAATAGTTTCTGGAAAACTGACTCTCATTGGTAGATAATTTGTTTTAATTAATAATGTCAGACAAACATAAAAAGCTTTGGCCAAACCAATGTGATGTCAGAGGTCATGAAAGGGAACAGTGAATGGAATACAGAAGATATCTTTTTACATGGCTGTACCCTTCACATCCATGATTTCTGAAAAGGCTTAAAGAAACTAAGAATGAAATGAAACATCCTTTGAAATCTTTCTTTTCTTCAACAGGGCTGAACATGGAACTTGAAGATATAGCAAAGATAAAGAGTAAGGTTCTCTTTTTTGTGTTGTTAAAAATTGTTATTGGATTTTTACTGAAACAATTTCAAAAGGTTATTTGGTCAGCAACTATAAATGAGGTTCATGTAGTATTTCTGTTGACAGCTGCACGTAGCTGAGAATTTCGTGGAAGTTTTAAGTTGCCTGTTTCTTTCAGAGAACTTTGTGTAATGTTTAATTGCAGTTACTTGCCCACGAGGTGGGAGTTGGCCGGTAGATGCATCACTTGTTTCTTTGCCAGAAGTTCCCTCATTTTCTAATCTTGTCAGCGTACTGGCAATGTATTAGTTGCATCATTCTGCTGTAAGAATGTGATGCTATAGAGCAGTCATAACGAGGGTTTAAGATGTCTCATGTTTGCAAAGCATTTCCAAGGAAAACTTTCTTCATCTATAGAGAAGAGTTTAATATTTAGTTAGCAACTGTATTGTATGAGTATCACAGAGTTAATCTAAGGGTGGAGATCATAGAAGTCGTTAAAGTTTAATACAAATATTTAGAGATGATAGCTAGGAAATTGTTTTTATCATTTTGGTATGTTTACAGGGTAAAGAAAACAGCTAGGTTGCTGTCTTTGGCAGCTTTTGTAATAAGTGCATTTGAAAAAGGAATTTGGATGACCCCCTGAAGTGAGATTTTTTTGAATTCTAACATTTTTCCCTTTTGGTTCCCTTTAAAGAAATTCTTCTTCAGCTGGAGAGTGCTATTGATGCGGTGGAGCTGCCGCAGAATGAAAGTGGAGTCACCAAAGATGGAAGGTAAATTTCTTCTCAGTAAACAGTGAACTCTAAAGCCAGATTAAATGGAGTCTTGTGTGAGCTTCTTGCCTATTGAAGTAGTTCTCTGTGCTTACATAACAAACCTGCAATGGAACAAACAATAAGTGATTGTGTAAAGGATTTATCAGCAGCTGTTAGGAGTGGTGGTAATATTCTGGTTCCTGGGAATAGCATTTATTCAAGGTTATGGCTTTCCTTAAATCCCCTTTCTGTAGCAATCTTTATTTCTGATGGGAAATATTTACTTACTTTCCCATAATTTTTTCTTCCCTACTGAGTGGAGAACATGCTTTGCTGCTAGATGGTGAAATTGTTGCTGCTTTAGAAGAATAACAGTAATTGTGTCCATGTGATTATTTGGTGTTTACCCATCTGTGCTTCTTTCTTTCTGAATTGCAGCTACATCTTTGAACTGTTTGCGAAGGCCCAAATAACATTCCAAACCAAAATCTCACTCCTGGAGTCACTGGAGCAGATCTTACAGTTTCTTTCAGGCCGTAAGTATGCAAATTTGTTAGTTATTTCACTTGGACTTTTTTCCTCTAATGTAAGTAACTGGAAGCTGGCATTGTTTGAGGGAGCGAGGAGAAAGGCATCTTTGGGATTAAATTATAAAACATCTGAAAGCTAAAATCTGATCCTGAGAATCAGTATCATTTTATTAGTATCATTTTATTTATCATCTGCCCAGAGAAGTTGTGGATGCCCCCTCCCTGGAATTATTCAAAGCCAGGCCGGATGGGGCTTTGGGCAACCTGGTCTGGTGGGAGGTGTCCTTGCCCATGGCAGGGAGGTTGGAACAAGATGATTTCTAAGGTCCCTTCCAACCTGAACCATTCTGTGATTCTATGATTAAGATTTGCTGCTAGGCCCTCTGTTGGGAAACATGCTTTATGTCCATTCATGAACCAGAATTAATTTTAAGAACCTCTTTTCTGTCAAAACCTGAGCGTTTACCAGTGTGTGCACACATGACACACACACAGGATTTTTGCACATAACACTACTCTTTTCCCAGACCAGAAGGATTGTATGAGGAGAGTTTGCTGAAGTTTTGCTCATGGTTCTTTATGTATGTTGAATTCATCCTGGGGTTATGAAACAAGAATCTTGGGAATCTCTTAGTGTTCTTTTTTAGATTTAACAAGGTTCCATCGTAGTGCCTGTCAGCATCTTGTTCTTAATTAGCTCTCCAGCTCCAACTTTTACATGTACTAAGAAAATAATTTGTCATGTCTGCTTAATAGCTAAATCTCATCAGCAGACTCTTCAATGAAAGCAATAAAGAGAGCAAGCTCACTTCATGGAGCCTAGAATGTGGACTGTCATTTCAGCACATGCATCCTTTGTGAGCACATCTATCCTTCCTTTTTTTTTCCCCAGCATCTTTCTCTGGCTTAACAGATGCATCTCTGTACTATTTCCATGCTCAAATTCTCATCATCAGTGTACTTCACGTGTTCTTTTAATTACTCCTCTCTAGCTGCTGCTTTAAGCATGCTGGAGGCTCAGAGATGATTACAGAGGGCTATTTACAGTTGTAGCAAATGTTAGTTTTGTCTCTGCGTAACAGGGTACGCAAGCCGTTTCCTTCTTTCCTAAGACTGATGTTAGTTGTCTGAGCTCTTGAAAAAGTAACCAAACAGTTTAAGTGTGCTTATCTTTGTCTGAATTACCTCCTTTACAGTTTTAATGTAGAGGAGCCTGGGTAAGATGACGTAGCAGTCTCAGATTACAGCTTCCCAATGCGTCAGAAACATGAAACTCGCTTTGGAACGCCAGTTTTACGTTCTCCTTCCATCCTGAATAATGATGAAACCTTAAAACAGTTCATTTGTTTCAGGTGATATTTCCAAGTTGTGTTCACAGGGTGTTGTGCTTTTCAGGTATGGATACATACAGTGGATGTAAATTTGTGTTGCAAAAGTAACCGTGGTGTTCTTCTTTGTAGGTACTGGGATATTTATCAATACATCTGGATTGCATAAGCTTTCAGATATTATCCAGGTAAATAATTAATGCTGCTGCTACATATGCCTAAAAGATAGAAAAATTGGTTTAAAAAATGTTCGGTGTCATTGGAGGGAGCCATTTTATTTTTTAATTGTATGTATACTTGTGCACTGATGGAAATGTATAGGTTTAGAGGAGAAAGCTGCTGCCTAATGAGATGGTCTACTTTGATTTTTACTTTGGTTGTTTTGTAATTTTGATGTCCCTTTTTGGTGATGCTAGATGTAAATTTGTCTGGGTTTAGCCTCCACCAGGTGGAGCTGGGTTATTGAGCTGTGCACATTTGAGCAGCAGTGTGTGGGAGCGTGAGACCTTCTCAAAAAAGAACAAAACAGGCTAAGGATAAAAAAGCAAATAAAATATAGCTTTACCTGTATTTTTTTTTTTTCATTTAAGTATTAAACTAGGAGATCTGTAAAATAAAAATCCTTTCAGTGCCACAGAAACAGCATGACACTCAAAGTAGGTGGGTATCCTTGTGTTGCTGACAATCTTCTCGCTGTCGTGCATTTACAAAACATTGCTTGTGAGAAAGCCTGGGCCTCATGAAGTGAGAAAGTGCAGTGGGCCAGTGGCCTGAAGTTCAATCTCTAGCTTTCCTCTGAAGCTGACCAAAACTGGTGTTCTTGAGGGACACTCAAAGATAGAGGAATAATGTTTGGAGAGCTTAGTGGCCAAACCAATAGCGCATTGGCTGTACTGGTGCCTACTGGAAAATGTGCTGACCTGTGGGATGTACACCCACTTGGGACACAGTTCACTGCATTCCCAGAACTTGGTGGTTTTAGAGCCTGTCTCTGCCTGAGTCACTGGGAGTCTCTAGGTTGAATTAGGCCTTTATTTAACAATAAGACAAATACTTGTGTCTCTTTTTGATGAAAAAGATCATTCTTCTTCCATCTTTAATAGGTAGATTAAATCATAATGACATTTTAATGTGTGTTGCTCATTGCTTTTCTGTCTTGGTTTAATGTGTGGGTTGTTTTGATTTTGGTTGGTTTTTGTTGGTTGGTTTTCTGTATTAAAAATAGTATCAGTGGCTGAATTATAAGAAATCCCATGACTTTGTCACCCATTGCCAGTCTTCAGTGTTCAGTCTCTAGGTTACAGTCAATGCCTTACATGGTAAAACACAGCACTTTCTTCCTGCAGTTAACTTACCACCAACTTTTTAAGTACTAAATCACTTTTAATTACCAATTGCTTTTTTTTTTTCCCCCTAGAAGAACTCTCACTAAAATCTTTTTTGTGCATCCTGTCTCCGGCTGTTTTTCAGAAATTTATTTTTCCAGGAATTGTACTTCTGTTTTTTTTTCCTTACAAGTGGTGAACATCTTTCTTGTTGTAACCAGCTGATATTCCTGTGAGCTTGGATAATGAATTTTAAATATCTCAAGAAATTTTGTTTAGAAAAATTAACAGAATTTATAAATATTTGAGAACCACAGCTGTTTTCATGAAATGCTGTATGTTTGAAACTCCATCACCCTTAGTCATAGGGCATCAAGTACAGGAAAGGATAGGAAGCGTAATCCTGTTCAGAACAGTTTTTAGAAGCTTTTCATTTAAAATATGGACTTGTAGTGTGGTTACAACTTGATTTTTCTCTAGGTGGAGTATTATTAGGGTAGGGTATCATAGCTGAGAATTTCAACTGAGGGCATTTGAAAAGTTCTTTTACACAGAGTTGTGACTCTATCATCTCATGACCATGCCATGTGCTTATGTTCACAAACAACCAGAAGCCATGTGCAGTGTGAGTAATAATACTATCATTTGTATAATTTAGGTCAGTATCGTTCAGCCAGTATTTAGATACTGGCTTGTATTGTTTGGAGCAGTGAGAAAGTCAAGTGGTTTGCAGGAATTGTCTGTAAAAATGTGTTTATTCAAGTTTCTCTGCCAGTATTAAATAACAGGAGCAAGGAGATGTATTTAAGGTTATATCTACAGTGATTTTTCTGGACATAACACTCATTGCAAAGATGTGTTAGGGATTTGGTTGGTAACAGTTGCTCAGCCTTTCCTTTTCTTTGTCTTTTTTTCTAGACAGTCTTCACCATTGATCCTCCAGAAGGCACAACAAGTTTCATGCCACCTCAGTCGATATCCAAATACTACAAGGTATGGAATGCTTTCTGTGTTTTGCATTTTTCCTAGGTAGCATTTTGTATTTGTGCTTAGCGTATTCAAGACCGAGAAGGACATTGACAGTATAGCAAATAATGGTGTTGATTGCAAGGGGGTTTCAGAAAAAAACAAAGGATAAATAGTTTAGCTCCTGTGGAAAAAGGGGATCTGCACAGTAATTTTTGAAGAAATTCTTTTGCTTTATCTAAAGTAAGGAAAGTGCAGAAAATGTGAATTATTGCAAAATCTTGCACATTCTGCAAGAATTAGTGTATTCTGACAGCAAACTGATCTCTTGGCTTACTCAGACTTTGCAGTGCCATTTCTGAAGAAATCCTTCATAAAGCTTAAGTGAAATTTCCTCTTCCTCTCTCAATAAAGATCATCAGAAAGTTGAAAGAATTACTTTACTTCAGTCTGTTACCAACAAGTACAGTACAGAGGTTCAAAAATTCTCAAAGTCCTCGTAACTTATTTAGATAACATTTGGGACCCATTGACTGTGGTGTTACGATGAGTTTTAGGAACAGATCCTATTTTAGATAAAAGGGAAATCTAATACCAAATTGAAGAATTTAGACTAATTTGTTGCCAAATGAAGTCTCTCCAATGCAATAATGTTCTTTTTCTAGCTTACATGTTATGATCTGGTAGACAATACCCAAATAACTGCGTTGCTTGTCTTTGCTCAGGGCAGCCCATGAAATGCTGCTCTCATAAACTGACTGAGAATGGCTGGTTAAATGGTGATACTCTCCTTGTTAGATGCATATTGAGAGACTGGAAACAAAACAGGAAAGACAGTTATACAAACTTAGTATCACTATAAAATGACATCAGTTATGTTATCTACTCTTAACACGAGCTAGCTTTTTTGGGAGATGAAATGCAAATTCATTTCTGCAGCAGTCTCTAGAAGCGTTATTTACCTTCAGGTACACATTCATCTGGATAACAGTAATCAGAAGAAGAAGGAAAGGACAGATCTTTGGGATTCATCAGCTGCAAAGAAACAAGGTACAGAACTCACACTCAGGCTCATGCAAAAGCTGGATTAAAAACTGTTCAGTTGCTCCTTTTTGATTCAAGTAAGAGAAACAATTGAAGACATTTCAGTCTGCATTGCTTCACGTTTGTGAACAGGGAATTCCACGGCAAATTTTGGATTGCCACTGGAGGATTTGGAGTGAACATTTAATGTTCTCTTCGGTGTAAAAATGACCACCTAAGGAATAAAGGGCTGAACAGAATAACTCAATGAGAACATTCTCCAGATTTGTCTGTACAGTCTTCTAAACCCAGAATTTGATATCAATAACTGCATCAATATAACCATGCTTCAAAACTTCCAAGCCCTTTTCTTAAGGGCAAAAGCAATGTTTTTCAAAGAACCCTTTTCCTCGGGTTTAGTGTTTTTTCACATAATGTCCCCATAAGTGTTTCTACGAAGTACGTGTTCCCTTCACTGTTCTGAACAGGAAAACGTGCTGTTTGTTCCTCTGCAGATACTATTTTCCTGGCGTGTATTGCTCAATCAGAGTTTCAAGTTACAGGAAAAATTTTAAGTGCATTTTGCTAAGTAAGTGTGCAGGGAAAGACTAACAAACACTGGAGTTATTGCGTAATTTGGAGGATTTGTGAACAGAAATAATACAAAGCAGTCAATTCTTCTGTAGCAGGCACATGTGGATATATCTGTTTTTAAAATAAAGTATTTGCAAGTCTCTATGCAGCAGACTAGTAATATGTTGAGACTTGTACTATGTGCAAACCTGACAGACAAGACTGTTCAGATTTGTAGTTTCCCTTCAGCAGTGTAGCAGATTGTATAGAAATGCAGCAAACCTCTTCAGAACAGCTATATTCAAAGGATTTTGCAGAAATAATTCGCTTGAGCATAATTCTCTGGAAACTGTGATTGGTGAGAAGTGACGTAGCTTGGGATAGCTGATGAGATTACTGCCCTAGCTCTCTGTCTGTGTACAGATGCCACTTATAAACGTGATATGGAACTGGTGTGGTTTTACAATTAGAGAAAATACTCTTAGTTTTGGTTTGCTCTAAATCACCATGTTGATCTCCATAAGCTACTAGCAAACCATTTCTCCCTGGATTGACTGTCCCTGTACCAGGAATGGAACAAGCTGCTGCAGAGATCTACCTTGTGTAACATCCCAGCTTTACAGAGGTGATTAGGACCTCTAAAATCTGTTTTAACGTTTTTATCAACATCCTAGATGGTGAGTGGGATCCAGTGCACCCTCAGCAAGTTTGCTGATGACACCAGGCTGAGTGGTGCAGTTGATCCAACAGAAGGAAGGGGATGCCATACAAAGTGACTTGAATAGGCTTGAGAAGTGGCCTCACGTGAACCTAATGAGATTCAACAAGGCCAAGTGCAAGGCTGGGTCAGGNAAATATAATCTTAAGGTATGAGTGAGCAATGACGTTTTAAACTATATTATGAATGGCCATAATAAATTGAAAAGGACCAAAGCAAAACACATGTATGCCTGGAATTTTAGCTGCTGTATGCGAGCCTTTTTTAGTTTTAGAAGTTCAGATGGTGCTGTGTGCTATATGCTGGTCATATTCTAATTTTCCACTATACAGTACGTTTCTTGTTTTTTTTTTTTTTCTCTTTGTTTGGTACAGGAAAGACCTTAAGCTATTGGTGTTTCAGCCCTGGATATAGCATGCACGAGCTTGTTCGACAGGGTGTCAGGACAATTATCCTTACTAGTGGCACTCTGTCTCCTCTCTCATCATTTACAATGGAAATGCAGATGTAAGTACCTAGGTGTGTGAACAGTTACCTTACTGAAAGTGCACCACCTGCTCTCGTGATTTTTGGTTTTATCATGGGATTTTTGTGTGTTTTGGACTGGTAGCTAGTAGGAAATCCTAGAGGGAGTATGACTTGGGTCTCGCTTTCATGTTCCTTCAGCCCTTTTCCTGTTCTCTTGGAGAATCCTCATGTTATTGATAAACACCAGCTCTGGGTTGGAATCATTCCCAAAGGACCTGATGGTACTGCACTCAATTCGACCTATGAAAGAAGGTAATAAACTTCCATATGGAATTCTGCTTTGAACTCTTGGGTTCTCACATTTTGGGTTCTGGAGAAATAAGTGCTCTCTGTAGTTTTTTGCAAGGATGAACGCTGTGCTGAATAACAACACCCTTTAACCACTACTGTAGAAAGTTTAACAGTGGAAGGCTGGAAGGGATTGAGTGTCAGGACACTGAGTGCACCAGCAGTCCTTAATGACCCTGACCAGCCTCACACGGGACATCGACACGCAGAGCAGAAGTGGAGCCTTCTCATCTGAGATGTGAGCTCAGGGTTGCCACTTAAGGTCAGGCCTAGACCTCCTGCCCCTGCGCAGGCTGCTGTAGAAGCATCTCCAGCTCTGTCATAACCATCCCCAGCCATCAGCCCCGTTGGTCTGACCCTGAATTGCTGATTGATTCCTGGCTTGACCTTGGACCTTCCTTATCACCGTGACCTTACCTGACAATCTGGACTTGTGGTTGAGCCTGACTGCTGCATGAGTCCTTCTTGCTTGCCTTGCTGTGTTTAGGTGGTCTTTCATTATTTTGTCTATGTCTTTCTGTTCTTCAGAGTAGGCAGTGCTGCTTCTTGCACAGCTTCTTCTTTTTCTGTAAAAGAAATAAAAATAGTGCCAGCAAGAAAGCCCAAAACACACGCGTTCATTGTATATTGACTTGTATTCCATAATGTCATTCTCATTGAGATCTCAGCATATTGTTTTAAGAGGTAGTTTCATGCTTTGTTGCACAGAGCAAATGGTTCTGTGCTGAGCACTTTTCTGAAGTCACTAAAGAGTGGCATGGCCTTTGTGCCAGTGCTGTGTTTTAGGATGCAATCCTGTAGCACTTTGAAGTGAAGATGGTTCCTTGTGTGTGATATGTGTTCTTCCATTTAATTTTCTTCCTAGTTATTTTATGTTGGCTTATTCTTAAATCTCTTTCAGTTTCAACACTGTGCCTGAACCTCTGGCTGAGAATTATGTAGTTTTGCCTGCTGCAGGCCTGGCTTACTCTTTTTCAGCAATATAGAAAGATCCAAAAATGGGTCTCAGAGTGTTTACTTCAAAAATGGGGAAAAATGCCAGATGTTCCTCGGAGCTAGGAAAGAACTTGACGAGTGTAATTGATTTTGACAGAGAAGAAAAAGAAGCCTGGAAATCCCTGAGATGGTGTTTGTTCGTTTCCAGAGGCTTGGTTTCAGTGTATTTTGTTGCAGATGCTGTCTTTCAAGGAGGAAAGGTTGGGGATTTCCTTGCCTCTGGCCTACAACACTTTTTTAAGAAAGGGAAAGCACGGTGCTCATTGTGTTTTGACAACGGCTGTTTGGTGATGACATTGATATTTCTAGCTCTTACAGAAGGAAATCTGTGGATTTTTTTCAATTCATATTTAAGTTTCCCGGGAAAATTATCCGAAACTACATGGAACTAAAAAGAAAGAAGCATAAGGGCATGAGAGAACAGGTGGCATTTCAGTCAGGGCTGGAAGGAACAGATAAATGCTGCTCATCACAGAGCAGTACTTTTTCAATGAAATTAAGTGATTCACTCTGCTTATATGCTTAGTAAACAAAAACCGTAGCAACCCAACTCACCCTTTTTGACCCTGCAGCCTCACCACACCCACTTCATCAATAATTATTTTAAATAGTTGTAATGTTAGTCAGGCTTTACCGACTAATCTCCAAACTTTTCTTGCAGAATTTCACTCCTAATCCATTACTGTTAATCATAAAAGCTGTATGACTCCACACTTCAGTGCTTATCATAAGATTTAATAGTATCACTTCGTCACGGTATTACTAATGTGTGCTTGGTAGGGGTGTTTGGGAGGGTAATTGGAAGCACAGATCTGCTATTTTAGATGAATATCAGAGGAAGTCAATGTGCATAAAAAATGTACAGAAGGAAATACAATGATGTGACTCAGTTTTGCTTCTTTGTAGATTTTCAGAGGACTATTTATCATCTCTGGGGAAAACAATTGGTAAGTCGAGTGTGTGGATTCAGAAACAGATTGCTGCACAGCATTTTTAGAAATCTCTTGGAAGGTGTCTGAAACGTTAATGGAAGATAGGATAAGGCAGAGAAAAGTAAAAAGTTGCACTGTGTACCCAGGTTCTATCTGCTTTTCTGTATGCTTCTGTTTTCTCAGGCAGCTGGCTGCTGTAGTTGTCTATGAAAATCAGTCTGATTAAACAATAGAATATTTCCAAGTTAGGAGTTCCTTTTTCTTGTCAGCTGTTTATCTTTGGGCCACAAATGTGATCCCTCAGCATGGTGAGAAAATGATGCAGAGTAGAAAATGGGTACACAGAGATGATACTGCCAAGCATCAATCTGCAGAGCAATTAAGGATCACAGGAAGCCCATGCAATTTCATGTGATACATGTAAATGCACTTTGTCAAGCCCATCTTAATTCAATGTTTATTTTGGTCGTGTTTTACAAATATCATAGAGCCACAAAACTTATTGTGTGAGGACAGAATAAAATAAAAGCTTCTGGGTAGGTTGATTAAGATGTGAAAGGAATCTGTTAAATCTAGACATGTTGGAAGGATGTGAACACAAGCAAAAAGGAGGAGACTGCTCTGAGGTGTTCAGCTTGGCCTAAATGGTAGAATTAGGAAAATGCCTTCACAAAATATGAGATTAATGTTTCCTCAGTGTAGTACATAGTATGAGTAGTAAAGTCTCAAAATCAGGCTTGTGGTACTTCATTGCTTAGAATGTTTGAACTGCAATGGATAAAGAATGGAGCAAATGACAAGGAAAAAGAAAAATAGATCTAAAAATAGATCATGTTGTCACATGAGAAAATACAACAGATGGTCTTGCATCTCTTCCTTCCCTAGTCTTTGGTGCACTCATGATCAGTTTTATTCAATTAACACTACACTTTAGAAAACCTGTAATGCTAAGTGGTTTTGTGAAGTGTGGTGTTAGTGGGATAAACCATGCTATGAGCAACACCAAAGCCTGAAGTTTACACCTTGAGAAAGGATTATTGAAATGATTATTTAAAAAAACAACTTCTTCAGAGACACCACCTTTCATGTCAAGAAAGCAGAAAAGATTTTGGAGTGAAGCCACGTTGTTAATTTGTTTCTGCTGCAGTCTATGCACTCCATGCCAGGAGGAAAAATGCCCTGAACACTTCATCTGCCTGTCTTGTTGCAGGTAATCTCGTGCGAGTTGTGCCTCATGGGCTGCTGGTGTTCTTCCCATCGTATCCTGTCATGGATAAGAGCCTGGAGTACTGGAGAGTATGTTAATTGTTTCATCTTTAGAAGTCATTTAGTTGCACATCTCAGTGAGTTTGTCGTTGTACTGTCTAACCATGCTTGTTGAAAATTATTTAATTAGCGATTATTAAATCTGTAAAGTAAATACCCAGGTAAAGAAGAATCATAATGCATTGTCTGATCTGATCTCAGAGTTCATTTAACCTCACCAGAGAATCATAGAAACGTGCTACTCTTCATTAAACCTCCAGATTAGAGTTGGTCCGGGTGTTCCAACCTTTGGGGAAGAAAAAATACCAGGATGAACGTTTTTCTTTATTTTTTATTTGCAACTGTTGCATTTTTATTTTACTTGTTATATTCATGATTTAAATGTCTCTGGTGAGACCTGGCAAAACAGTTCTGTTTTTAAATACCACTCCGTACAAGTGAACACTGCAACAGAGTTATCCTAATAGAAGAGCAAAATAACATAGGGTGGATCTCTGAGAAGTTGATGTTAGGAACTTCCAAAAAAAATGGTTCTCCCTTCAGCATAGTGTTTGGGTTGCACCAGCTGCCCAGAGCCAGTTTTCTCAGTTTCATTCCAGTTGCATGTTTCTGCCCCCATCTCTTCAAGTGTTTGACAACAGAGGAACAAAGGGTGGGGGGAGCCTGTGATGCACCCCTGAGCGTTTTCTTTCCCATGAGCATTTCTGGTGTATGTTTACTTTCCCACGAGCATTTCTGATATGTTCATTATCTGTTTAACAGGAGCATGATTTTGCTAAAAGAATAGAAGAAGTGAAGCCAATGTTTGTGGAGCCCAGGAATAAAGGAAGCTTTGCAGAGGTTGGTAGTTTGCGTTGCATCCCTGTAACACTTCTGCAGCTGTTTCTATGTTTAAGTACCTGCTCTAGAAATGAGAGTAGCACTGGAAGACCTTAGGTAGGGTTTGTCCTGATTTCCTCTGCACCAGTACTGGGGGTTCCTCGTGTATTTTGTTCTGTCAGTAAACTGTTAAAGGAGAATCTTGAGCTAGATTCTTGTGATTCCCTGTAGATTTTCCCTCTGGGAAACCTTAGGGCCAACATTATGTTTGTAGGCTGATGACTTTATTAAAATGCAATTTCTTCTTAAAGATGTTTATCTGGTTTCGTGTTCTCTGCTTCCCACTGAATTGTGTGCTGTTGAATATGATTTGAAGTCTTGTCCTAGCTTTCTAAATTATTGCAATTTCCACGCTTCTTGCTTTTTTCTTGCTTATTTATAGCCACTCTGTTTGCTTCTAGTAAGACCCTTGAGTTGCTTTCCTTGTTTGCCTATTTTATTCAGAGATTTGGAGAAATACAGGACAGTTCAGTCTACTTTCCCTTCAGAAATACCTGACATCCATCTTTTAGGCTTACCCAGATGCATTCTAGATTTTTCTGTAAGATTTTGATAACCAAATGGTTTCTCACGTTTGCAATTAGTAAAACAATACTGAGCCAAATTCATTGTATTTTAGGTCTTGGTGTATGAGTCAAATTTAGTACAGGTTTTTAGTTATGGAGATGGAAAGGATAATGCCATTTTTGCTTAAACTAGTTTATCTTTTAGGTAATGGATGCATACTATGGTAAAATTGCCTGTCCTAACTCCAATGGAGCTGCTTTTTTGGCAGTGTGTCGGGGGAAGGTAATGTAACTGAGTATTTATTTTATCTGAGATCAGATTACATAGTTGGTAGGAAAAAGAACATCATTTTGAATTTAAGAAAAACATCTTTGTTGTGTAACCATTGTTGTGGGGAAAAAAGCGAGAAGCTGGATGCCCTGAAGCCTTTTCAAATCTTTGTCAAATATATATATGTTTAATTCCTGTTCTTATGAAAGAGGTACATCTCTTGAGATCTTTAAAGGGGATGAGCGTGATGATACTTACATTTCCTGTTGGCTGCTAGCAGAAAACGTGACTCATTAGATGAGAATAGCAGTTTTGGAGGGATAACTAAAAGAAACATGTAGTGATGCATGTTAGAACAACACTGACGAAAATCAGAAATATTACTCAGTTTTAAAGGAGAATACTAAGTTCAAGGCTCCCCAGTGCATCCAGGGGACTTGAATTTTCATTTAACAGTGTTGATAAATTGATTTATGGTACCAGTGGAAATAGTTGCAAAGCCACAAATTACTCAGAGTCCTTTTGCTGTTGCCTGCTGTCTGCCAAGAGAAACTGCTTTTGAACCTTCAGTCCCTTTCTCCAAAGAAGCTGTTGGATCAGCTAAGGAAAAATTTTTGGGCAGGACCCTAGTGAGTGTGCCTGTCCTTCCAGCAACAATACATCGCTCTGAGAGGAACAGGCTGTGGAGAGGCCGTGCTTTGCAGTAGGACACAAGCGAAGAATGGACTGTTTAGTTTATCGTAGGATTAATGGTGTGACTGCAAAACTGGAAGCATCTGAGAAGATAAACCAAAAGAGCTATGTTGCCAAAGACGTGCTGTAATTGCTCTTCTTGGAGACTGTGCTGGTTTAAGCAGACTAGAGTGGGTCATTCCACTCACCCACCTCCCCCTGACATTATGCTCTATCACAGCTGTTTGTGCAGCATGGGAAATGAGATGGGAGAAGTGTTTCAGCTGAAGAACAAACCAAATTTCTTGTGAGTTATTTTTCAGTCTGTTCAATTGTGATTTTGTTCACTTCACAAACTAGTTTCCCAGCATAGCATGGGACATAAGCATGTACAGGGCCATGGGTGACAACTACTTGCACAGATGTGAGCTGCACAACTGGTGAATGTGATGTTAAGGTCTGTGGTTTCTGAGCAGATTTCTGGTAGCTTTCCATTACTGCTTTGAAATTTTTCTGTTCATTTTTAACGTCAAACGTTTGCCATGTTCTTATTCCGTCTTGTTAACAGTTCAGGGAACAGAATGTTGAAACAGATTTATTGACTGACATTTGAGGCATCTTCTGAATACAGCTGTTCTGCTTATCCAGGAATAAGACACAGTAATTAATGGTTTTGGCTGAGGTATCATTTGTCAGGACCTCCTAGAGGAAAAAGCCAAGTTTTAAAGTCGTAGTAGTAAAGGCAAAAAATCTAATTGAAAGTATTTGTAACGTATTCACTCATCGCACTTGGCTAGGGATTTAATTTACTGGAGGAAAAGAGCCAATAACTGCTGAACTGCTCTGAAATGTCACCTCAAATCATTCTTGATAATGAAAACCACTATCTCTTCAGGCCAGTGAAGGCTTGGACTTCGCAGACATAAATGGACGAGGAGTCATCATTACTGGACTTCCATTTCCTCCTCGTTTGGAGCCCAGAGTTGTTTTAAAGATGCAGTTCCTGAATGAAATGAAAAAAAGTGCTATGGGTGCACAGGTAATACTGGGCAGCTGTTCACTGTTGGCCATTTGCAGGTTTGTTGTCTGTCTTTTTATGGATTTTTGCTTTTCTTATCTTCCCAGCCTCATGAGACCATGAATGTCAGACAACCTTAGGATTTTGTCACACGTATAGTCATGTTTTCCTGATAATGTTAAGTGTTCCAAATTCTGTTTCCACTGACATGGTTGCAATCAAATGCAGGCTCAACAATAGCATAATTTAAATTTCAATCCAAGTTTTTGCATACGTTTCTTCTTGCAGAAAGAGAGTGAGCAGGAAGAATTGCATGTGCTGACTGGTTGGTTTGCAGTGATATTTTTTTTTTGGTATTGTTTCAGACTTGAGAATGAATGGCATTATAAATTTGGTTTATTATCCTGCAGGCTAGCTCTTAGAGTCACCATATTATTTAATACCTGTTGTAGTACCAAGGCTGTCAGTGCATCATATACAAAATAGCCCCTCAAGTTGTACATTACTACTTGAGTTTTCTGTGTCCCATAAATCAGGTGTGATATTTGAGTCAACCTGTATTTGACTTTCTTAGGCTTTAGAGACCTTTCCAGAAGATCTCGTTGATACGTTAAGTGATTTAGAAGGAAATAGTGACTGTACATCACAGAGAAGAGGTTTTAGCTGGTGACTAATGTTAATTCTTTCTCCCATGTGTTGCAGTATTTATCTGGGCGCCAGTGGTACAATCAGCAAGCTTCCCGGGCTGTTAATCAGGCCATTGGCAGGGTCATCAGGCATCGCCAGGACTATGGTGCTATCTTCCTGTGTGACGACAGGTGAAACCTTGGCTCTAGCATGTAAACCTCTATCAACATCTTTGTATCCCAGCTCCTGTATTTGTATTTCTTATGTGCTCATGTTACTGTTCAGAGAAGGCTACAATTCCTAAGTAATTGAATGGGTAAAGTAATACTTAAGAAAGTAATTTATTTGCTATTTTTTTTTTTTTTTTTTCCCCATCTCTCATTTGAGAAGGCAGCCACCAGAACCGCAGTTTTGGAGAGAAACAGGAGGAAAGTGAAAACAGATTGGATCGCTGAAACAGCAAGAATGTAGTTGATAGCCCTCGATGCTGAGGCCTGACAGGGGCTATTGAGCATGCCACAGTTCAGTGCTACTGCTGCACAGTTAAAGATGTTACGAGTGACAGATACGAACTGAGTGATTGCACAATACATGATAACAACAAAGCCCTTTTCTCCTGAGTGTAGACATCACCCCATTATATTTACAACGGTGTTTCAATGTTTTGTTGTTTTTCTGTTCTTCCCGTGTCCGTTTGGACCATGATCCAGTACTTGTTTAATTCATTTAGGCCATCTGGGAAATAATTCTCTCCTTCTCTGCTCCTGCACAGATTCACAGCTGATAACATAAGAAGCAAGCTGCCTTCGTGGGTGCGCCCTTACGTGAATGTTTATGACAACTTTGGGCATGCTATCAGAAGTGTCTCAGTCTTCTTCCGTGTTGCTCAAGAAATTGCAAGTATCTTTAAAAAAACAAAGTCAAAAAAAAGTCTTTTCTGATAGTGGCGGTGGAAACTGGGGATCCTGAGACGTGAGAGATGTGAAGGAGTCACTCGTCACTTCTCAACAAGCTTTCTTTTGGGGCATCATGTTGCATGGGAAGCTTTGTGGAAAAGGAAGTATGCCTGAGTGAGCAGTGACAGGATATGGTGTCATGTTGCACAGCTCATTAGGTTAGATCACAAAAAAAACTTCCTTTTCCAGTCCCTCCTAAATAACTAGTGTCTTCATTGGATGGCATACAAATACCGAAACTGATGTTAGTATCCAAAAAAACTTTCTCCCCCTCTGGGAGAAGGTATATGTGTCAAAGAATCTGTCAAACCCTTAAATTTAGGTCTGAACTGACTGGTGTAAAGGAGGAAACAAACCTAGCAGTCACTGCACTTCATGACAGAATTTTCTTTACTAATATGGCTTCTCCCTTAGCATTAAAAAGTCCTTTTTCTCAGTAGTAGTTCCTGGATATAAAAAATAATCCATGTAAAAAGACTTTCTAGTGCACTGCAGAAAGGCGTAGCAAGAAATGGGCTGAAAGCCAGAATGAGGAATTCTTTGGCCCACAGATGGAGGCTAAGACTAAAATAAACATTTAAACTTTCACAGATAAACTTGGATGATTTCCTGGAAGATGCTTTAACCAAATACAAGTTGTTCAAAATAATAAGTTTCAGGTTTTGGATGACCTGATGATCTTTTCTGATCATAAATGGAAATTGTGTGTTAAATAGGAGCTCAACCCAGTGTGCTTTGCCAGAAGGAGTGATGTTGCAGGAGTAGTGTTAGGAAGCAATTGTTCTTTCAGTGGCACGATGCCTTTTCTGTTACAGGAGTCGCATAGTGCTGAGCCTGCTTACTCTACTTCGTCTGTACGTGTTACCTTCTAAGCTAATTGATCCTGTCATCAAAAGCACATGAATCCAGAATGCTTATCAATCTTGCTGTCAAGGGTTTTTTGGGAAAAATGTGACGTCTTCCGTTTGTTGATGGGATTTTTGGTTGCAAAGGAAGTGGAGTGGAAGAGTAGCTTCTGCCAACTGTAACATTTTATAAATTGCTTGCAGATGCCCCCACCCCTGCCACAATGCCTTCCTGGATCTGCTGCTGCCCTAAGTGAAAATGGTATGGCACCTTCTGCTTCATCTGAGCAGGTCCTCTCCCTGCAAAAAGCCAAAAATTTGGATGATCACGTTCCAAGTTTGAAGAGGAAAAGGCAAGGTAGGTTTGAGTCCTCATAGATGCACTTTTTTTGTTGTTGTTATTAAGATGAACTAGAAAAGGGGGGAGCGAGGAACTAGAAACTGGAATGGGAGATGATAACACAGGGGTCTCAAAGAACAACATGAGAGTCTGACCAGAAGGGACATCGCTCGGTGTTAGGAAATGGGAGAACCAGTTGCAACTACAGAGCAAAGATGTGGCGTGAGAAGATGCCCTGCAGAAGAGGAGGAGTTCTGTGGAATATTATAGTTCAGAAAATAAAAACTGGAAGTCTGTTCTGACTAGCCACTGGTTTTCATATGTCCTTCTCCCATCCTGTTGTTTAAATGACTCCTACACAGTCATCTGGATAAGAAAATAAAAAGAGGGTGTTGGCCTTGAAAGAAAACAGTATTTTAAAATTTGTGGTTAGCTAATGCAAAATAATAAAGTATTTCTCATGTCAGAGATTCCTTCAGAACGTTCTGATCTGTTTTGCTTCCTGTTGCTGAACAGAACTCTGAAGCTTGTCTTTAAAGCTGGTTCCAAAGCAGTTGTAACTAAGTGTGAGATCGAGTCTGGGAGTGAGACTTCACATTACATCTAAACCAGTCTGACTGCAGGGTGCCAGTGAAAGGAGCTGCCTTGGCCACCACCTTTTTCCCCCTCCCTTTCCAACTGTGCATGTAGGCTCCTTCCCTTGAGCTGAATCCATCTGTTGTGCAGCTGCAGGGCAAGTCAGCTGAACTTGCTGACCTGTTTACCTTTCATCCACATTGACCCATCTCAAAGGATGGGCTGGATTACATGACTGAAACGAGGGGAGAGGGAAAAACCTTAATTACCTCTTTCATTATAAGTTTTTAATTCCAGTGATCAGCTGTAACACCAAACTGCGTTCATAATCCTAACTTTTGCTACCAGCTTCTTACTTATTACTGAATTTTCAATTTACAGCTTAGTGCACTTGCATTCTCAGAATAGTTACTTTAATAACTAGTTCCAATTGACTCATTTCACAAGCTAGAGGAAATATATTTTGAAGAGAATGCCTTTTAGAAGTAGCAAATTGATACTATTTAATACAATTGACAGATCCAAATTCTTATATTTAAAACCAAATACACGTGGATTTTGAAGAGTGAGAATATGTATTCTTGGTTCATGATGTTGGCTGTGTCTTGTGCTAATACTGTGAGACACTAGAATCTCATGTTCTCACATGCTCTCTTTAAAAATAATAAAAACTACTTAATGCCTGAACCATTTAAAAGCAAGAACTCTGTTTTTTGTGGAAATACTTACAATATAATATTTAAACACAGACAACTGTGGCAGTAGAGATTTTGTTTTCCATTGATCGTAAGCCATTTTAAGGTTAAATATGATATCCCTTTAGGAGAAGTTTGAGAGAAGTCCTGACTTAAATCTATGTACCAAATGGTGGTAATAAATGCTTGAATTATTTTGGGAAAGGTTAAGCAAGGCAATCTTCTTACCAAGTCACATAAAGCAGTTCTGCAAGGTCCGGAAGAGGAGTTAAACAACTCATCTTTGTGGATTGCTATGTAAGGTTTTTGAGGCATTGCTAAGTCAAAGAAAATGCAAAAGAAAACATGAAAATGTTAAAATTTTATCATCTGTATTATGCAGGAGTGCCAGGAAATGGAGATGGAGCATCCAGCCTGTGCATAGAGTATGAACAAGAGCTGGTATCACCTCCAAGACAACGTCTTGGGCTTCTGGACGCATTGGACCGCAATGAGAAGAACAGAGAAGGTGCAGAGGAGGAAAGTAATTTGTCAGGAGAAGAAAAGGTAATTACAATGCTGTAGCAAAATAATTATAAGCAAAAAAAAAAAAAAAAGGCTCTAAAGCAAAATGACTTGGCATTGACTTAGCAGTACCAGTTCAACCCTCTTTCAAGAAAAACTTTGTATAATCAGCACTAGAAACTGCAAGTTCTCATAATTAAGCTTAATCAAAGAGTTTCCTTGCCTCATTCAATTAGATGACCAGGGGGTATGCACTTACACTGTGTTCCATAACTGCTGACCATGTAGATTTGGGCAGCTGATGTCCTCTGCCTGGACTTGTGCCAGGCCTTTGACATGGTTCCACACCACATCCTTATCTCTAAATTGGAGAAATTTCTGTTACATGATGGTTAGGTGAAATATATTTAAATGTGTGCTTGCCTTGGTCAGACCTGTCTGGAATTCACTGTCTTTGCAGTATTGTGAGTGCACTGCAGGCTGCATTTCTGAGTACCAGCAGCTGGCTCTATAAACCGGCAAACCTGAGGTTACTGGCTTGGAGTTCTCTTGGTTTTTATTGTTTTAGTTGTGGTTGAATTAGTTTGTCCCTGAAGCTTTGTGATCTGAATAGGCATATTTAGAAGCTACAGGGGAGTTGTGTTTGACTGGGTCCTCTCACAAATGAGCAATGCTGTTCTGTGCATGCACCGATAGTCACGTACTCACTAAGAAATTCTTCTGTTAGGCAAGTGCAAAGAAATAAATCACTTGAAATACCTCCGTTCTCAACGGGTATGTAGAAATCAACTGGCAGTACGAGACTATCCCACCACTTTGTCTGTTACTCAGATGAATGCCTTTAATGTGGTTGATACTGACTTACACTAGTGTTGGAGACTGCTGTCAAGCATTTCCACACTTCTTGCTTAAGCCCATGCGTTTATGTTTTGGAGCTTTGTGTATACCAATATCCTCGCTGCCGTGCAAGTGCAATTCTTTGTTACTGGAAATGGGAAATGCTAGAGAGCTTGTTGAACCAAAAATGTTTCTAATACTATCTCATCCCATCTGCCCTGGTGTTTTCTACAAGACTGCTTAGGCTTCTCTTCTCAGTGTCCCAGGAAAAGTCGTGATGAAGGGTTTCTTCAGAAGAAAAGTACTTCCATGCAGGAAAGTGAAGGCCTACTCAGAAACAGTTAGCCATAAGCCCAGCTTTGCTTAGTCAGGAACCTACACTCTCTAATTTCCTCTGGTTTGTTCTATATTTCTGAAATGTCCAGAAGACGATTACTTCCTGGAAGGAGGAAGTGCTGCAGGCTGTGTTGCAATAGTTTAAGTTGATTTGTTTCACTTTGTTGAATGGTGTCACAAGCGGGGTTAACAAGCTTTACTACTGGAAATGGCTGAATTAAGTGGATAATAACTTTGAAAAGTATATTTGGGAGCTTTCTTTTTATTTTTAATTAATCTTTGCAGGCACATCGTCTGTCAACGCTTTCCCTTCAGCATGAGAAGAGGTTAGCAGATGAGCAGAAAGGAGGAAGGAAGAAAATAAAGTTAGTCAGCAATCCAGTACGTGTTTTCATGTTCCTGTGCCATTCCTTTGATCTGTAGAGTGCTGTAATTTGAATTGGAAATTTTCAGGAAGAGAGATGACTGATGTGGACTGACACTGATGCCAAAACAAATGTTTTTTTTCTCCAAATTATAAATATTCATCAGTGCACGTCTGAAATCTGTTTCTGTTACGCTCTTTCTCAAATGTAGGCATCACAAGTCCAATCAAGCTCAGGTTCAGGTAGGATTAGTAGGTGAAAAGCTTTGTTCTGACTGTGACTACCTTGCAAACATCACCTCCCATTCACTCAACGTAGTAGGTGGGTTCGTTCTTTTTGGCTGATGGCAGAGCCTCTGACCAGTTTTCTTTGGTCAGAGATCCCGCTGTAGCCCCATCTGTGGGGTTGTGCGTTGTTGTGCATCATGTTTGCAGTTGTGCATTATTATTTTGCATTGTCTCCAAAGGTGATTTGAGAAACCATGGTAAACTCATGATGCTGCTTGTTGCCTGAGAGCCACGACAGATCCATGAGGATCCTCTGAGTGATTGTGGGTGCCAGTAGGTGCCCAAGGCACTGTGCTAACGGGGTACTGTCCCTCTGTTAGTCAGAGGAACAGTACTTGGTATCCAAAGCTAGTCTCAGGTCCTGAGGCTGCTGATATCCAAGGTGTGAGGAAGGGAGCAGGTTCCCTGCAGACCCTACAATGTGTTTGCACATTGTTGCTGCCTGAAGTCGTGATAAATCAGCCTAGCCCTCCAGGCTGCTTGAGTCCCATTTCTCTTAATAGGCCTCCTAATAACAGAATTGTGAAATGAAGCTGCTTCTCTAGGAAATACTCCTCTGAGGCAGTCTTTATTCAGCAGAGAAGATGAATAGCCTTGCTTTTCTTCCATGAGGGAATGGATACTCAGAGATGTTAGGAGTAATTTTTTAAGAATAGAAATGATAATCATTTGAAGAAATGAACAGCATGCTTGTGCCTCAGAGGATTGCCCCAGTGATGCTGATTTTGGCATGAAAGTGTGCGATAAGGGTCATAGCTGTGTATGCTCAAGCTGTGTAAGCATGATTCGCAGTCACTTTCATAAAGAAGGGTTCATTCTGCATCTTTTTCAAGTCCCTACTGCTTGTGATTACAGAAGAAAAACGTTTCCCAGTGCTAGAGAGTAATCTAGCTTGCCTGTGTGTGTAGTGTCTTCACGAGATGTGTTAGAGGAACCAAAATACGTGCATTCTGTTCTTTGAATCTCCTGCTTTGTGTACTCACAGATTTGTTTTTCAGTTAATTCTGTGTGTCCAGGAGGTAGGCCCCTCCAGATGTGTTTCTTCTGCAGCCCTTAAGATGTTTTGTTGGGCTTTTTTTGTTTTTTAGGAAATAACATGGGGATGTGTGCTTTTCTTGGGTGACTACAATTATTACAATAGACACATTAATGTGTTGTTTGTAAGCATTGCATTGTTCTATGTGCAGTCCAAAACACACAGTCACTACTTCATACTAATTCTACCTTCTGCCTCCTTAATGTCAGATGTTTAAGGAATGTTGTGGAATTGCAAACATATTACTTGCATCTGAATAAATACGAGAGTAGTTCCTGTTGCCATCCTGTCTGCTGAGAAATCTTCCTGTCTTCTCAGCTAGCTGATAAGATAGCAGACCCAGCTGAGCCAAAGAAGGCCCGCGCTGCGTTGTACATCACAACAGTGAAGAAGACCCTCAGCCAACAAAACTACAATATCTTCTCTGCAGCTCTTCAGTGCTACAGGACCACAGCTGACTTCGATACTATGTTATCCCAAATGAGTTCCCTTTTTACAGAGGATGAGGGAAAGCATGTCTTGTTACGAGGTATGGCAGGCTCCCTCATGTCATGTATTTATATGGTGTGACCTTGGCTGTTAAATAGATGGTGTATTTCATGAGAAAGCATTTTGTATTTGAAATGCACATCAATAAGGGTGATGACCATTAGCATTCGTTGCTTTATATCCCCAGACCAAAGGAAAAATGTGTTCTCATTCTAGAGAAATTCTGTATTTAAATGACTGTAAGTGATCTGGACAGGCATTGGATAGTTTACAGGCTCAGCTGGTATTTTCCTGGATTTTAATGACTGCATTGACAGGAACTGGACTGCCACCAATGTTTGTTCTTATTTAAGGGCATTTTCTCCACGAATTTTCCTTTCCCTCTCAATTTTATCAAATTGAAAATGATCAGTTTTGAATAGAGAAAGGAGTGGGAAGTTTGTGAGACTGTGAGATTAAAAGTCTGTATGGAGCAAAGGTGGGAACTCGATGCTTTTATAGACTGAAAGTCAGTTACCTCATTAACATTTCTTTTTCAGTTGGTGATGCTCCAGAATAATAGTGCATATATTACAATAGGAATACAGAAGAGCAGAATACAGAAGGTCACTGGAAGGGGGTAAAGCCTTCAATGTCTTAGCAACCCATGCAAGATTAGTGTATTTATTGAGAACCACCTTTGATTATTACTTATGCCTTAAAATAAGTGATTGCAGCAACACGAAACAGTGCATCTTAATTAAAATGTGGCATTCTGCTTTGTGCAGGAGAATTTAGTTGGCTTGTTTGAATTCTTCTGCTAGTGCATGAGAAACAATTTCTGTGGAAGTGCAGAAACAAATGGAGTCTGACAGAAGCTTTCCTGAATTTTCTCCACAATTCTCCGTATTTGTTTCTGTGGTTTTGATTTGGTTGGTAGGGAATCTTTTGTTTTTTCAGAAATATTTAAAATGTTAAAACATCCAATTCTGCCTCTTCTGCTTCACAGAAAGTTTCC
This sequence comes from Penelope pileata, assembly GCA_013396635.1. NCBI lineage: Eukaryota > Metazoa > Chordata > Aves > Galliformes > Cracidae > Penelope > Penelope pileata. The sequence continues at coordinate 605,684 of WBMW01003851.1, forward strand.
TTCTAACAGCACAGTAAGATTTGAGTGTAGGTTATTTCCTCGACTTGTAATTAGCAAGGAAGCAGGAGAAGACAGCAACAAGAGAATCTGAAAATGTCATTGCTCATTTGCTGTGCATATGAGCAGATTTTTCTGTGACTTCTTTCATCTACTAAAAATAAATAAAAGCATAGTTACTCATCTTGTGAATTGTTTGAGGCTATACTTGTGGTTAAGAAATGAGAATATGAGCACTTAGGGCTAATGGTAGCCACAATGTTTCCCAGTTTGCCTTTCTTACTGTAGAAATAAGAGAACGTTAAACTGCCAAACTGAGGAAGTAGGTTAAGTTTAGTTTTTCAAAAGTTGCAGATTCAAACAAATTTAGATTTCATGTCTTGCAGAGAGGTTTAGGATTTTGCTTAGTGAGTGTTTTACAGCAGAGTAAGATGATGTGCAAATTAACAGTGTGTCAGCTGCTCTTCAGCACCTGCCTAGCACATACACAGGCCCCAAGGCTTGAGGTAACTCCTGACCTTTTACAGTAAGTACCTGTTTCATTGTGGAGCAATCTACTTCATATTTACAGCAGAAGAATTACAGTTATTATCTACAGCTTTGCTGGAAGATTGTACTGTAATTGACCTCTGTGCACTTTTTAAGTGTGCTTATTGTATAGATACTAAAGAACATTTAGACTCAAGTTATTTAACTGCACTTCTTTATCTTCTTGTTACCTTACCCAAAAGTCCATCATAAATTTCTGTGGCACTTTTTACCTGTTGTGGACTGATTTTTATTTTTTTTTCATTTTTTTCCTTCTCTCTAATGAAAGAATTTTACCAGTTTGTTCGACCTCACCATAAAAAACAGTTTGATGAAGCATGTTGCAATCTGACTGGAGTGGGCTGTGGCTACAAACCTGAGCACAGCCTCCTGCTGGAGGAGAGAGAGGGACTGGCAAAGAAAAAAACAGGTGAGGAGCTTGTTTCAGTCCTGTGCAGTTGCATCCTTTGATGGAGCACGATGCATCTAATATGCAGAAATGCAAGGTTGGAAAGCAAATTTGATTAATCAAAATGAAGCTCAGTCTCTGTTCTGCGTGTTCCTCTTGCCTGCCTTCCCTCGAGCACACACAGATGCCTGAGCTTTAGCTACTGCAGGGTTAGTAATGACACCATCTTATTTCCAAAGGGCATTTTACAGATGTTTAAATATTGAATTTAGCCTGTGGATTTCAAAACTTTGTGTGTATTCCTTTATCTGCTTTGCTAATCCCATAGTGCCAGCAGGATTGTGAACAGCTTGTGAGATCTTTGAAATCATGGGGCAATGAGGTGCTGAAAGAGCAGAGTGTTGGCTCATCCCCTCTTTACAAAGAAATGAATGCATGTACATCTTCCAAGTATTTTCGGCACAGAGAGAAATACAACGTTCTGTTTTCATTCTTCCTTAATTTCACTGTTAATGGACTGGTTTGATTTAACAGAAGAAAAAGAGAGTCAGCAGAAAACAACATTCTCAGAGAACTCATGCGTTCAGCTAAACCCTGGGCTCCACCTGAACCGGGGAGGATGTCACTTGACTACAGGACAGACCAGTGCAGGTATGCTTCGTGTTGGATAAAAACACAATCCCAAGGTATCATGTGTTATGTCTTATCTTGTCAATGACCACAATTCTCCCTGACCAATGTTTGCTGTATTCACCTAGCACAGTGAACTAGCACTGGCTCACTATCCATAGGTAAGCAGTCTTGAACACTTACTCAAGGCTGCTGGGTTCCTGTTTGCCCAGGGTTCATGAGCAAGAGCCATTTAAGGAATGTAATTTTAGATGAGGTCAGTGCAAATCTAGGTATGAAGCAAAAACCAGTTCCTGTTTTGTTATCAGTAATGCATACACTCCTCATGTGGACAATCTTTTTTTTCTGCAGAAACAGAGCCTTGTAAGTATATTCTCACAGTTGCACGTAATCTCTACCCGAATCTCTCTAATCTCATGCTGTCCAATATTTACCCTTGAAGTCAAGGGCTCAGTTCTGGTTCGATTACAGCTCTTCCTGAGAACAGCTGGGAAGTTTTTGTATTTCTTACAAGGAAATGAGAAGGATAGTTGGACAGCTTAGAAAGAGAGTAAAGAATAGTCAGACTTAATCCTTTCTTTTTAAATAAGAAAATAAATAAAAAGCCAATGTTTCTTGGAAGACATTAAAAGCTTTTCATCTGTGGGACTACATTGTTTCCTTTGATATGTTTCCCTGTTTTATTTTGAATTTTAAGAACACTTGGCACAAAACAGAACCTTTTGTAATTTATTTTTTTTTCCGAGGCTCGTGAGATTACTTTTAGTGAAACAAACTTCTGTGAAAATAAATCAAGAAAATTATAGGAATAAATGTAGGTAATACTTCTGTGACTTGCTCCTGAGGTGGGGTATGCTCCCATGAGAAGCTCCTGTTACAAAATTCACACCTGTGTTTCTCTCCTTTCCAGTGAACTCTGTCCGTCTTTTAAGAGTTCATTATCTTTTGTGAAGAAGATCTAAATATGAAAAGATGTGGTTAGTTAACTTAAATTGGTTTCTTACAATATATTTTACCCATGTTTATGTACCTTTAATATGGAAAACAGAACTTTTTCCTCTAAAACATCCAAAACCAAAGCTGACATTTGGAACAGAAGTAGTTCAAAGAAACCCCCTCTGAACGGAGAGAAATCGATATGAAGGACTGACCTGTTCGCCTCTGTTCCTCCCCAGACCTTGCTCATCTGTATTCTTTGTCTCCCAGGGGATCGTGCCAGTCAAGCTCCAAGTAAAGACACTAAAAAAGCCTTGGGCTCTAGGAGTGATCACCACCAGCTCCTCAGGACTGCCTATCTCAGCGACGTGAAACAGGCTTTGAAGGAGGGTTCTTACAGCCGTTTCCATGAAGCACTGTTAGCTTACAAAAAGACAGATAACTATGATGCTATGATCCCAGTGGTAGCAGCCCTCACCACCGAGAGGCCGGAAGACTTCCATCTCCTGCAAAGTAAGTGTTGTTTTAAAACTACTTTTAATCAGTTGAAAATAATGTGTAGGTGCTGTGATCTCGTGGGAGCGGTAACCGTTCACTGTTCGTTAGTTCACAAATTCTCCATTGCCATTGCTGAAAGTTTATCCTGACAAACTTCAGCTCTTCCATCTTTTGCTTTAGCAAACCAGATAAAAGGAGCAGCAGGAATGCTGTAGTAAATGAATGTCGTTCAGTGGGAAAAAAATGTCCAAGGTTGTAAGATATTACCTCTGTTCAGTTAGAAATTCTTCATGGATTAAAAAAAAAAAAAAAATTAGTCAACACTTCAGCAATTCCGGTCTAAACCTTCCTTCAAGCTGATTTCAGTCAAATGAATTCATTATTTTTTTTCCTTCCTCAATTATGTTACAAGTAATCGTTCTTTAGAAAAGACAGTGCTGACTGTTGTGCTGTCTGGATTTTGTTCTCATGATTGTTGTTTGCTATCCCAGTCGTAAGCTCTTAGAATTTCCAGGCAAGTTGAGATGGTTTTCAATACCAAATGCTCATCTGTCTTCTAGCAAGGACAACTTGGTCATTATAAAAATCAACAAAAAGATGAAGAGCTTCACAAACCTGAAGATACTCTGAGGAATATGGGTGATATTGTTCAGCTTCCAAAGAATTGCTCCCCTCCAAAACAACGAGTCTCCCATGGTCAGCCATTTATTTTCCCATGCGTTTCACTGCGTTTTCTTTTGGACAGGGTTTGCCATGTTTGTGCGCCCTCATCACAAAGAGCAGTTCAAACAGATGTGTAAAGATTTGACTGGCATGGCCTGTGGGGATGAACAGAAGCAACTGCAACACCAGAGGCAAGACGAAAGGAGCCCTCTGACCTTGGAGAGGTGGTTCACTAAAAGAGAAAACAGCCAAATACAAGGTTGGGCATGAACATTTCTCTGAAGTTTAGACTCCTGTTTGCTGTTACGATGGGTAGTGTCTAACACCCTTAGCTGTGGTGTGTAAAGATACGTAAAGGAAGACCAAAGCAGTTGGATGTGTCTAAATTATGTTTAAAAAAAAAAAAAAAAATCCAGAAAAACAAGTGTAAGATGGAAGGCAATGGGAGATGGGGAAGCACAACAAAACAAAAGGAAGTCAGTTATAGTGCCATCTTAGAACTGTGAAATGGGTTGTGACTGAAGGCAGAATTTATGCACCTAAGGGGGGCAAGAGTGGATCAAGGTCCTTGGTGTCTAGGAATAATTTACCATAGAACTATTTCAATGTAAAGAGCCTCTTTCAGTAATAACGTTGTACATTGGTACCAGAAACTTCTGTTGCCAAGCAGTGTGACTTATTTTAAAATAAGTAAATAAATAAATCCAAATTCTTTTGTTCTTATACAATGAGAACTTACTGCTAATTGTGTTTTGTGAAGTATTGCGTTCTCCATGATACTGTGTTGTATGCTATTATTTTATGGCCAGATACAGTTGTTCCTAAGAATGAGGTGCTGGAGAACACTGAGAGAGAGCTTTCCTCTTCCTGCTTTAACCAGAAATGCAAACTTGAATTGCCAAAGACTGAAGTATGTGAAGAAATCAGTAACATGAGAGCACCCACAGTCCCTGGAGTTGTGCCTGACTTGCCTCTAGAGCTGGATCCGGAGGCTGGTACGTATAGGTGAGATTTTTGGATGCAGTTCTCTTGTTCTCAGGAAGTAACACATACTATAGAACTGCGAGTTATGCTGGTGGTGTGTTGAAGGAGGATTGTTTCATGCCTGTGTTTGCACATGTGCAGTAATGCTTAGTGTGGATTGCTGAGTAGAATTTGTGCTTTCTGCTACTCGCATCCGCTCTATCCGAGTACTTCATTGTCTTTATGACATGATGTAATGGTTTCTTGAGAACTTACAGATTTTTCTCAACAACTTCCTTGTAAAGCAAGGATGTAACCTCAGCTTGTAAACGGGAATCTGAAGCACCAAGAGATTGATTGAGGTCATATGAAAGAAGTAATGCAACGAGGCCATGTATTGCATTATTAAGATAAGGGCATTTCATAAAACTTATGGTCAATGGCTTCGGGACTGCGCTGTTGGAAGCATGTATGCATGAGAATTTCACAGATGGTTACTGGAATGTTGTCATTTCCTCTTCTCTCTTTCTCTCCCCCTCTGCATTCTAGGAAGATACCAGTGCCCTAAATGCAAATCTGAGGATGATGTGCCTTTCAAATGTCCATTATGTGCCTTCATTTGCTGCAGCACCTGTTGGGAGCAGTTCTTACAGGTTATCTTGTTTATTAGCCTCACTTTTTCCTGCCACTACTAGGGAATGTTGTGCTTTACAAGAGAACCATGTAAACAGCCCTGGAAACCAAATCTCCCTATTCACAGAGAGAAAGCCCAAATCCTGATGAAAGGTTTAACACTCAAACATTTCCTCTGTCATCTTTGTTTTCCATGTTCTGCAGTGTGGCTGGAGGCAGACCTCTTCTGAGCTTCCTTCAAAGGCTTTTCCCTCCAAAGTTATGCAGGCAGCAGTCTGTGGAGTCAGCTTGGTTATTTTTCATCTATATTTTTTGGACATCTGAACCTCTTTTTTTTTTTTTTTCCCTTGTCTAGTTTCATAATTTTTCACTATCTAAAAATCTAGTATAAAACTCCTCCGCAAGATGATGCAAATTCATGCTTAAATATTTCCTCTGTTGTCCTCTGTTGAATTGTTCCTTTGATGCCAAAGTGTAACGGGGCTGCCAAGCTTTCTTGATTCCCAGTAGCATTCAGCATGGTCTTTCCTGATTTGAACAGAAAGTCTTTGCTTACTGTCTCAGCTCTGTATCCTGAAGGCACTTCATCTTTAAAATCACTTTACTTCTACTTGAGAGTTTATGGCTGCTGTTCTCACAATTAATGGCATTTCTCCAGCTAGCACTATTCCCAGTATTGGAGTTCTTTCTTCATCTGGGTTTTGCTAACTGTGTGTGTTGAGGTTCCCAATGGCAATTTTCTGAGAAAGGCAATCAACAACATCTGCTGCTTCAAGAGCCACATACTGTGCTTCAGAAAAGATTCTACTTCAAGGAAGCGTCCTTCAGAAAAGACTTGCAGTAGGGCATCCTTTCAGTAACTAAAGGGGGCTATAAAAAAGAAGGGGACAGATTCCTTAGCAGGGTCTGTTGTGATAGGACGTGGGGAAATGGTATCAAACTAAAAGAGGGGAGATTGGGTTGGATGTAAGAAAAGAGTTCTTCATGGTAAGGGTGGTGAAGCACTGCACAGAAGGTGGTGGATGCCCCATCCCTGGAGACATTCAAGGCCAGGCTGGGGGGGCTCTGAGCATCTGATCTAGCTGTAGGTGTTTCTGTTCATTGTAGGGAGTGGGACCAGAGGGCCTCTAAAGGTCCCTCCCAACTCAAATGATTCTATGATAAGAAAAAATCCTTGGCACGATTTCACCAGCACGTGTTTGTAGTCTCTGCTGCTCAAGATGCAAGCTGGCTGATGAATAGAACGAGACCCCCAGGGAGTTTAGATTGTTGGTTAGACAAACATTTGTAACCCTATTCTTAGAAATAAGAAGGGAGAGTGTTGTGTTGTCTCAGCCCATAAAAATCTGTCTTGTACTCGCCTGGGGAAGAACTCACTCCTTTTGCCGGTAAGATGTGACTTGTAATTGTGGTTATGTCAGCTTAAGAATTCACAAAACTAGAACTGTTACGTGTTAAGCAATTTGTACTGTTGTGCTGTGATTTTCACCCTGAGGAAGTTGGTGATTCTGAGGTTTGGTTTTCTCATCCATCCTCAAGGCCATGTGCATTTTGATAGTTCATGGATAAATCACAGAACTTGCTCAGCCTCAGCTTTTTTAGTCACTCCTTTTGTGATTGCTCATCTTTTAGACTGGGAATTCAAATGGTCTTGATCTACTGTATCCAGTAGAAAACCAAGCCATTCCCATGGGTCATTAATTGTTAACCCACATTTGCAATTTACCTGAGTAGTCCTGCTAGTTACAGTGAAACTTCTTCCCACATTTTTACTAGATGATGGCAGAGGCAAGAGAGTATCCGTGTTTTCCTTAGCAAGATGAATCAGAGCTTTGCTTTGTGGCAGCATACCACAGCCCTTTGGGGTGATGCAGTCTTCTAATTTGTGCAGATCGGAAGGAAGAGATGCAGTTAGAGTAAATCGTAGGAGAATAATAGCAGACATACTGAGTCAGAGTAAAGGTGCATCCAGTCCAGCATCCTGTCTCTGACAGCAGCCAAAAAAGGTTGGCTGGGAAAGGGTGTGAGAATGTGGCATGGATGATGATTTTTGCAAGTAATCTCTCGGCCCTGAAACTGTTTGCAGCACAGGAATTCTTCTGTTTGTTAAGGAACCTCTGATGGATTCCCATCACTTTGGCCAACTCTTTTTTAACATAAATGAACCCCTGTCATCCATGTCCTGGGGCAAGCACTTCCACAGCTCAGTCAAATGTGATGTGAAGAACTATCTCCTTTCTTCGTTGTCAGTTTGAACTTGCTGCTTGCTGGTTCAGTTTGATGCCCCACTTATTTAAAAGGGACAAATACCAAGTTCTCAAGAAAACTCATCGTGGACATCGTGTCCTTTGAAAGCACACCTTTGGAGCTTTGGTCTTTCTACAAACACCAGTCGTTTAATCTGTCTGCCTCCTCTGTAGACACCATAAATCAAAATCTGTGTTTCTAAGAACGTTTTTCTTGCTCTGAACAACGAGCTGTTGTGGGGGGGAGGTAAGAAGCATCTTCACACCAGCCAAGGCCTTTTGTTGTGCAGCTCAGACACCCCTCAAGGCTCAGCACGAGTGACACGCTACAGTCTTTGTTGGATAGAGCATGAAGCTGTATGGTCTTGTCACTTTCTCACCTTACTCCTGACACATCCTTCAAGTGGCCAATGGTTCTTGTTATAGAGCTGTGTTAGCCTGATACCATTCAAGCATGGTTTGGTTACTGAAAAGTCAAATATCTTGACGTTTTGGATGTTACTTTAGGCCTGATGCAGAGAGACTTTTCCAAGTGATCAGACAACAATGTGTTCTCTGCTCATGATGTAGAAGAGAAGGGAAGATGGCTTTCTGGAGGGCTGCAAACAGGAAGGTGATTCCATGTTCCTCTCAAACCAACCGTGGAGGAACCACCATCTGCTGCTTCCATCCCTGCACTGCTCTGTGGTGCAGGCAATTGACCCCACTGGTGGCAGTGGCCGTGCCCTGAGCTCTCACCAGATGCTGTCAGGGGTTTGTCACCGCTGACTGGGCTGGATTTGAAATCTGATCCTGGACAAGTCACTCACTGTATTTCTTCAGCTCAAATTCACTTCAGTGCTTCTTGTCTTACTTGAGGAAGTGACTAACAGCCTGTTATTCAAAATGCAATTACTTGGGTTTTTGCAAATTGTTGTTTTTTTCCAGTTTGTGTTGCTGAAACGGTTTAGTGCTGGAGAGAGTCAGTGAGTAATTTTGGAATGTTTCGGAAACTTTTGGAGGAACAGTCAGAATGCCCTGCAGGTATTGGAGGGATTAGTGCTGGCACGAGATGGAGGTTGTCCATGTGTCGGGGAGGTGTTGCATGCAGTATATGCTGCTTTTGGTTTTAGTTTTCTGTGCAGAGGTCCATTGCTGCTTTTCAGTGTTTCAATGCATCTTTCTGTAGGTGTTGCACAGAAACTGACAATTATTCTCAGTTGTACCATCTAGCTGCACCATGGGCAAATGATGCAAGGTTTCACAATTATACATTACACTTCAAATTTTCAGGGTTCTTTGACAAATCAGTCTACTGGGAGGTAAAATGAGTTTCCTCTCCCCCTCCATTTATAGCATTTCAATTCTTGTTTCTAGAATCAGAATACCAGTGCCCTAACCTCCTTTCAAGTCCATACTTTGTGTTCCAGCAATGAACTTCCATAGGAAGAAGCCTGCACTGTGCCTCTGATGCAAGTAACCATCATTTCAGCCTACTGAGCTGCCAATACAATTTATTTAAGCAGAGCATTTTGGTGTTAATGGTAGTTTGCAAGGTACAAAAAGAACAGCTGGGGTTCACCTGCAGGTCAGGTGGCTGAAGGCCAGGCTTTTCTAAATTTCAGATTAGTGAAGGAGCACGCTGAAACCTGGGTGGAGAAGCAGCTGCTTCGTGTTCCCAGTCTTCTGCTGGGTACCTGGGAGGGTTTGTGGTTGGATGAAGAAATGCACTTCGTACCTCTAGGCAAATCTTGCTCCTGACCACGTGTGTCACCCATCTCCTGCTGTGCCCACTTCCTTCTTGCCTGTGCCAGAGGAAGCGCTTCACGGAACTCATCAGTGATTTTACAAGGCTTTACTACCAGCAAACACTTCTGTGCTTCACAGCAGCTCTTGCAGGTCCTGTATTTCCTCATTCCATTAGCTTAGTCTTGCAGGTATGTCATAGCTGTAATCCATCTGAGACAACTGCTCTAAAATTTGTTGCTGTTCCTTCTTGTTTCCTGAATATATTACTGGCAATTAAAGCACTGCCTGTGTGGTAACCCTGTGTTTAAAAATAGTAGGTATGGTATCTTGAGACCTGTGAAGTAACAGCATTGGCTGTATTTCACACTGGACCACTGCAGACTTGACAGAGTAAGCTGATATATATTTTGTTGATTGATTTTTGTAGATGAAGAAGTGCCCGGAATGCTGTGGTGATGTGAAGAAGAAGCGCCTAGTGCAAGCCTACTTCTGGTAATGACCCCGCTGCAGACAGGGCACGTGCTTGGTGTCAGCAGAAACACTCTGCAGGGCTCTGGCTCTCCAGCTGAAAGGAAGCAGGATGAAGGTTCTTCTAAGTATCTTGATCCTTGACTCAGGGTTATGTACTGTGCACCAAAATGTGTCACTTTTTCCTGCAAACCGATCGAGTCTGGAAGGTCTCTGTCTTCCACCGCTGCCGAATGATAAAGCATTATTGTCCTCTGTTGGAACCCAGCTGGTGGATTTCTTATTAATTTGAGCCTGAAAACTTTGTGTCTCCGACCTCATTTTGCATGCTGGAGGATGCTGTCATCATTTGGCCCCTGCAGGTAATATCCAACCCTGGAAAATCCCTGCAGTAGTACCGCAGGGGAGCTGAGCTGGCTGCGTGACCCAGCCCGAGGTCAGGCTGCCCACCCTCACCACATCAGCGTTCCTGGAAGAAGCGATTCACATTCTGCTGCTGTTTGCCAGCAGCTGCCATCTCCAATAGCAGAAGATACTGAAAGGAGGATTTTTTTTTTCTTTTTTAAACCAAAATCCAGTGGTTAGACAGTGAGCAGAGTTGCTCCGCTGAGCCTGCTGTGCACCCCAAAGCCCAATTCCTTCCATAGTGCTGGGATCTTTGGGAATGTGCTTTTAAGGAGGATTCATTCTCTGCCTAGGACTGACATTCCTGTTGTGCCTTTTTTATTTGAATGTATCTTTCAAGAAGAAAAAGGAACTAATTGATTTTCATCTTTAAAATAAATCAAGTTGAGTAAAACAAATCCTCAATACTTCCACTCTCTGTAAACAGTGGGAATAAATAGTTTAAAAAAAGAAAAGTATCAGTTTTAAGTCATCAGTCACTTCTTTAAACCATAAATAAAACCACTTCTGTATTTTGGTTGAATTTTCTTTGATTTTATTTTTTTTAATGTGTTTTGCCAGATAGAAAAACAATAGCTGGAGTCCTAGAGGCTCTGGTAGGAGTGAGAGGAGAGGTCTGCACTGTGGGATTTTTGACATTTGAGTGGTTTTATTTATAATCTTTTGCTCATTTTTGTCACTCTTTCCACCTGTAATTAGTTTTGAGGTACTTAGACACTTTTTTAGTAGTTGCTTTCAGAATTTTCTGGGAGAATGTATTCATTGATGATTTCAGTGGGGTTCTTTCCCCTTAAATGCAGCAAATGCTAACCCACAGCATTTCTCTATTTATGTACATAGTAAATCTGAGCAGAAGGTTGGGAGGGGTGGTGTCAAGAAGGCAGTGGTGTTAAACTCATCCTTCAGAAGGACTCAGTTTTTAACTCGTATAACAATAAATATTGTATTAGGGGAGTAAAAAAAAAAGAAAAATGCTCGTGGGGGGAGCAGAGCAGGGCAGTGCTGATGTTTTGCTCACAGCTTTGGGGCCATTCTCTTTCTCCTCCAGGGACAGCTGCCTGTCTGGATCCCGTCCTGAATCCTCAGTGGATGCCCCAGGCCTGGCACACGGGGCAGCAGGACGGCCAGGAGCTGAGAGCAGCCACCAGGGAGCAGCTCTTGGGTGTCTGTCTGCTCTTCAGTGCTCTGGGAGAGCTGCAGCTTTCTGCTGGTGCCACTGGAGGGAAACCACGGCCCAGGAGAGCTGCCAGTGGCCCCGGTGGCTGGAGCCACGTGTTGTGCTACATCAAGGTGCTACCGTTGCTGTTACCTTCCTTTCCTCAGCTGCAACAGTTTTCCAGCTCGCTCTTTTCCCTGCCACTTGGGTTGGCTTCGTTTTGGAGACTGCTTCTATCCAGGAGTGCTGCGGTGTCCCTGAGGTGGGGCAGAGGGACTGTGGTAAAACACCTCAGTGCCTCCAAGGGATTCCTGTGCTCCTTCTCTTCTTTTGAGCAGCTGGATCATCATGGCGAAGAGATGGACTGTTACACACCAAGGGTGGCAGAAGCCACCCAAGGGGCTCCGGAGCGCATCAATGCCCCCACCAATGGATCAGCTGTTGGCAGGTGGGAGTGGTTTGGAATCAGCCTGGGTTTGCTGCTGCTGCCTCATGCAATGGGCATTGCCCCGCACTGGGCCTGGAGCTCTGCTCCCTGCCGTGCCCCCTGCCCCCCCCAGCACACATGGTGATGTCACTGCAGTTATCCCTCACAGGCTGGTCCTTGTCTGCAGCTTATCTGCTCGTTATTTAGTTTTGGATTTAACAACAAACAGAATTTAACAACTCTATCGCATCTGACCTATCTGAAGAAATTTCCTGAGAAAGTTGTGCCTGCCCATTTAAAAAAACAGACAAGTAGCTGCAACCCTGACCAGCGATGAGCACAGAAAGACTGTGATGTTGGCCTTAACCAGGTTTTGCTGTAAACCCAAAGGAAGCTCTTGGGGCAGAGCACAGGGGTTGGACCCAGGTCCAGGTGAGGTTGGACCCAGGGTCTCTGCCCTGCCAGGACCCCGCCGTGGAGCTGCCTCCAGCACAGCAGCTCCGGAGCTGCCTCCAGGATGTGCCCCAGGAAGCAGAGAGCAACCTCCAGTCATCTTGAAACAAGTGGGATTTACAAGAAGAGACAGAGACAGAACATGACTTAGGAAGTCCAGAAAGTGAAAATAAGGATGTTTTCTAAAATACCCACTTTGATACATCTGGGGAGAGGAACTGATGCAAACGGCTGGCTGTTCCTGGAAAGGACAACCTAGAATGGACACTCCTGTTGGGTTTTGGGAAGCAAGTGACGTGGGAGTTATACATCACCAAGGAGGTGGACGCTTACCTCATTTTATTGCCTCTTGCAGTGCTGTGGCCGCTGCCTGCAGCTCCAGTGGTGTGTCACTGGAACGCTCCTCCCCACACACCCTGGTTTGCAGAAATAATTCAGAAGAGACAACAAAAATCCCTATCAGGAAGGAGACAGGGTAACTTGATTCTTGCTCCGATGAGTGGCTGCTGATAGCAGGGCTTTGCAGCCTTATCTGAATGGGACTGAGGACCTCACTTTGCAATAGTTACGGAAAGCGGCGCTTCTGGGCACCCTGACGCTCTCGAGGGAGTGAAACAATGCGAAAGTGGAACCGAGCCCCGGGGCTTTGGTGCTGCGTTGCTTCTCTGAAGCATCTGCTCTGGTCAGGAGGTCAGGGGTGAGCAGAACTGCTGCCCTCAGCAGCGGTCAGCGCGTCCTTGGAGGTTCACTGGGCAAGGGAAGGAGCAGACAGAGAAGGGTAACTGAAGGTGCTTGGGTCACCGTGCTCTCCCGTGGCAGGAAGATGCTGCCTGGAGGGGCCATTTCTGTCCCCCTGGTGCAGCATTTCCCTCTGTGAGCATTGACCTGAGATGCTTGGTGGTTCAGTTCAGAGCAGCAAGCACGGAGAGCCCTGCGGTGCGCTGCGCCCTGACTCGGTGCTTCCTGCAGCGCTGCATCCCCGGCCCCGCTCATCCCGGCGTGCCATGCAGGTGTGTCACCTGTGCTGAGTCAGTGACCCCTGGGTTCTGTGTCACCTGTGCTGACTCAGTGTCGCGTGGGTTCCTCCATCCAAAGAAGAGGTGTGAGCAGGTGCCCTCAGCACAGGGAAGGTGTTAGCAGGGTGCTCACCTGGGGGGTTTCCGATGGAAGCAGAACGCTGAGGCGCGGAGCAGAACAAACGCAGCCGTTCAGACCCACTGCTTTGAGTAATCCTCGTTGTACCAACCCTGCAGCGTGACTGTTCATCATGGCAACCAGCTCATCCCTTTGCAAAAGTCGAGATGACCTGATTCCTGTTGCAGCTTCTTGGAAAAGCTGCGATGCATCAGCACGCGGGCTGTGCGTGGCCCGCAGCCCCGTGCCGGGCTGCACGGTGCTACCAGGCACAGGGCCCTGAGCTGTGCTGGGGACACGTGGAGCGCTGGGTCACCGTGCTGGGAGGGGACAGGTCCTGCTGGAAGGAGCCCTAGGGCCCTTCGGGACATTGGGATCTGCTGCTTTTGCTGGGCAGTGACTTAGTGGTTTGGTTTGTAGATGCTGGGAACGTTCAGCCCTTGTGGGTCTGATCCTTAAGGGCATAAGGAGCAAAATCTGAGGGGATTTAGGTCCAGAAGGGAGTGGAGATGCGGTGACTGAGAGCTGGGTCCGGGGCAGCCTTTTGTCCCTCTCCCAAAGATGAATTCCGGTGTTGCGGAAGGCAAGTGCTCAGTGTGAGCAATTCTGCATAATGATTTGCAAACTCATTTGGTTGAGGGGAAAAAAAAACCTCCACATCCTCTGACCTCCATGCAGTGACTAACCTTTATCTTAACAGCAACTTTGCATGTTTTTTGATGTGCAATGTTCATGAGATGGTTCTGGCCCTTGCTCTGTTGCTGAATGCCTCTTTGGAGGGACTGATCCCAGTTGGGGGGGGATGCTGGGTTGGGGGGATGCTGGGTTGGGGGGATGCTGGGTTGGGGGATGCTCTGGGCAGGCTGTGGGGCTCTCTGTGCCCCCTCTGCCCCCGTGTGCCCATGCACCCAGTGTGGGTGCAGCATCCATCGCTCTGCTACCCCTCCTGCACAGTGTGCACAAACATTTGGGAGCTCAGCACTGAGATGAGGATGTGAGGATCCCAGTTCTTGCTAAGGGATCAGGTATTCAGGATGGCGTTCCTGTATGTGCCGTAGGTGTAACACAGCTCTACGATGTGAACGCTGCTCGTGGTGCTGTTGGACCTCCCAGCACAAAGCAGAGTTTGGCATTTTCCAAAGTTTTCTGCAGGGCTGTCTAAGTCTGAGCACAGCACCATGGGGAGCAGCAGAGAGAGGCTCAGGGCAGAGCTCGTGGCTCCCTGCAAGCCCTGAAAGGTTGGAGTGAGGGGCATTGGGCCTCTGCTCCCAGGGAACAGCGATGGGACGCGAGGGGATGGCCTCACGTTGTGCCAGGGGAGGGTCAGGGTGGGTACAGGGGACATTTCTTCTCCCAGAGAGCGTTCAGCACTGGCACAGCTGCCTGGGGAAGGGGGGAGTCCCCATCCCTGGGGGTGCTCAGACCCATGGGGATGTGGCACTGGGGACGTGGCCCAGTGGGGTGGTGGGATGGGCTGGGGGATCTGAGAGGGCTTCTCCATCCTTCCCCATTCTGTGGCTCAGCCTGGCTGCTCACAGGGGGCCCGGCGCAGCAGAGGGCATGGCTGGGAGCAGGCGATGCTGCGGCGGCTGCTGCAGCCCCTCCAAGGGCCAGCCACGGCCTGACAGCTCCGTTCCCAGCAGAATTCTGTGCCTGGAGCAGAGATAACGGCAGGAAATGGGCTCGGAGCCGCAGTGCTGGCGTTGGTCTGTGCACCGCTGTGCTCACGTCGAGCCTGGCCTGGGAGCAGCGCGTCTGTAAGGAGGAATTCCATGGAAAATGAGCACCGGTCACTTCTGCTGCTCACTCTGGAAGGGTGTGGGCCCTTCACGGTCTCCCCACGGAGCTGATGGAGAGTCCGTGTGTGTGTGAGGCAAGTCCCTGTGTTCGGGCTCGTGCTGTCATGCTCTCTTGCACGCGGCTGTCGGAGCAGAGCTGTTTGCTGTCCCATTGCCACCTCCTGTGGCACCGCACTGCTGTGGGCTCACGGTGCTTCCCCAGCACGGAGCCCCCAAAGGTTCAACCCCTGCAGAAAGCAGCGGGGAGGGGGGGTTGCACTGTGCAGCATCACACGGTCAGCACAGAGGATGTGATCGCACCTAGGTGCGTTCTGCTCCATTGGGTGGGAAGCTGAAGGCTGATAACGACCAGCTGCTCTCCCCCTGCTGCCTGCGGTCCCTCCCCACCCCGCAGCCCTGGCACTGCTGGAGGCGGCTGTGGGGCTGCTGAGCTCCCCATGGGCTCAGGAAGGGATTCCCTGTGCTCAGAGGGAAGGCAAAGCCTTGCTCTTTCTTGCCTTAAGGGAGGGCTGCAAGCAGTCCCGTGCTGCCTTCTTTGTTAGCGCCTGGAGCAGTTGTGGAGGTGCCCCTGGATTTATTTTTGGCTTCGGAGGGAGCTTGAGTCAGGGCAGGACCAAGTACATCCATTGGGATGAATTTGAGCAGCAGCAATGCGGCGCTGAGTGGATCTGAGCAGCGGAAGTGCAGCTCTGGATGGATCTGAGCAGCCACCAAGGCTCTGCTCAGCTCACACCAAAACTCTCGGGTCCAGGGCTCCGAGCAGAGCACGGCCCGTTGGGTGCTGCCAGCCCAGTGCTGCGGGGTTGCTGCTGCAGCCGGAGCTGGGTGCTGCCTGCAGCCCTCCTGGAAGGAGAGGGTGGGGGCTGCCAGCCCTGCAGGGATGCCTTGCCCCAGCGCTGTGAGCCCAGCTGTCTGTCTGGCTTTGATCCTGGCTGTGAGTCCACCTGTGTCTGTCCATCTGTGTGTCTGGTTGTGATCCTGGCTGTCTGTCCAGCTGTCTGTCTGCCTGTGAGCGTTCCAGCTGTCTGTCCAGCTGTGAGTTGGGCTCTGTGCCCAGCTCCGTGCCCAGCTATGGTCCTGGCCGTGTCAGCTGTCTGTGGCCATGCAGCGTTGGTGCACCCATGGGCGCAGCTGTGGTCACAGTGGGATTTTGGCTCTCACGTTAGGGATTCCCTTTGGGGATGGACGTGAGGGCCCGGGGGAGGTCTGGGGGCCGCCGTTGCTGGGAAGCTGCTTAGCATTTACAGCCGGGGAACAGCCAGGGAAGAGCACGTAGCGGGGGAATTCCCTGCCTTTCCCCCGCAAAACAGACAAAAGCCTCCGCTCGTCCCACGGCGCGCAGCCTCCACCTGCCTCCGCAGGTAACGGCGGAGCGGGGCCGGGCCGGGGGGGGACAGCGCTGGGCAAGGGGG
>WBMW01003851.1:622451-648118 GCA_013396635.1 Penelope pileata
AGCGGGGCCGGGCGGTGCTGGGGGAGGGGACGGGAAGGGGGGGACAAAAGCGGCTGCGGGGGGGAGGGGGTCGGGTTCCTGCGGAGCACGCTCGTATTTGCTCAGTTGGAAAAGTTCCCTCGTGCTGCTCTGCCAGGGCCTCTCCCGCGGCGCAGAGAGGAGCAGAAGGCGCTGGGGCTGCTTCCAGGAGGAGCACGGGGGGCTGGGGAGGATGCTGTGCCCCCCGGGGCTGCCCCGGTTACACCGCTGGGGCTGGGGGGGGGCGCCGGGAGGGAGAGCGATTTGCAGAGCACCGGGAGGGGAGAGCCGGAGAACTTCGCCCATCAGCAGCCGCGACCGCGAGCGGCACCGGCCGCGCTCGGCGCTTCCCCTGCAGGCAGCGGAGCAGCGCTGACGGCGATTCGCTCCCTTCCAGTGGGTGCTCGCCCCTCTCCTCCTGCTGCTGGCAGAGCTGGGCTGCGGCTCCCCGCCCACGTACCAGTGGAGAGACGCTGACACCAAGGAGAAGGTCACCTGCCAGCAGTGCCCGCCGGGGACCTTCGTGGCACAGCACTGCAGCAGGGACCGAGCGACGGTGTGCGCGCCCTGCCCCGACCTGCACTACACGCGCTACTGGAACTACCTGGAGAAATGCCTCTACTGCAACGTCATCTGCGGGGAGCGGCAGGTGGAGGTGCAGCACTGCAATGCCACCCACAACAGAGCCTGCCAGTGCCAGGAGGGCTACTACGCAGAGCTGGAGTTCTGCATCCAGCACGCCCAGTGCCCGCCGGGCTCCGGCGTCGTCAAGCTGGGTGCGTAGCGGGTGCCGGCCCCAGGGGAGGGCTCCGAGCTGCGGGTGCTGTCCTGGCAGGGGACAGCCGAGGGGATGGAGCATTGGCACAATGCTCGGGGCTGTGCGTAGCTCTGGGGCCGGGTTTTGCGGGGTTTCTTGAGTCGTTCGGACGGGCTCTGCTTCAGAAATGAAGCAGATCCATGGGACGGGTTCCCAAGCGCCGCAGTCATCGCGATGCGGTTCGGGCCAGGGGGGACTCATGAGGCCGAGGCTCCGTCCCCCGGCGAGGTGTGAGTCACACTTGGCTGCAGGCACTTCATTTTTCTGTGTTTTCCCGTGCCACGTCTGGCCCCTTCGTTACCCCCGTTCGCTCGTCTGTGCACTTTCTAAAAATACAGCCGGTGTGCAGCCCGTGCTGCCTCCCGCTGAGTCACCGGGCGCTGCTCTGCGGGGGAAGCGCAGCAGCCGCAGCCGTGTGTGCTGCTCCTGCTCCACGCCCCGCGCTGCTGAGGCTCTGAGTCCTCCGTGGGCGTCACGGGAGAGCTGCGGGCTCGGAGGAGGACGAGCAGTATTTGTTGTCCTCGGGGGATGCTTGAGGCTGAGTTTCGTGGCTCGGTTTTTCTGCGGGACTGTGACAAAACGCGGTGATTCAGCGGGAGGTGAGCTGGCTCGCCAAAGAACGTGGGCAGCCCTTTGGCTTGGAGCCCGGGTAGGTGTGAGGGGTCACGTGGGGCACGCAAAACGGTGACGTTTTCACCATTGCCACCTGTTTACAAATGGCATCCTGTGCTCGGGGCTGGGGCAGCGCTGGTGACAGCAGAGCAGACCCCACGATCTCAGAGCAGAGGCTCCAGGGGCCGTGGGCAGAGCTCAGGGGCTCTTTTGGGGACGTTTTTATGGGATTTCCCATGGGCAAGGTGTGCTGGGGAGAGCCCTGCTCTCAGCTGGGTGTGTAAGGGCTGACAGCCCCGTCCCAGCCATCCCCCAGCGGTGACACCCTGCACACTGGGTCTGTCCTTGAGCGCTCGGTGACAAACTGCAGCGCCGCAAAGCTGAGCTTTGCATTCTCAGCCACTTTTACTTTCGCTTGGCCAGGAGCCTCCGAACGTGCCACGATCCAAAGGCGCGTTGGCAGCCGCTCCCGGGCGCTCGTGGCCAATTCTGCTGCCCAGGGGCTGCCCCGATAGCAGGCAATGTCTGCTCTGGAAATCCATCCCTGCTTGGGAGCAGCATGGCTGTGTGCTCTGCTGGATGCTCCGGGTGCTCCCGGCGGTGGCTGACGTCCCCGTGTCCCCTCCAGGTTCCCCCTCGGAGAACACCCAGTGCCGCGCCTGCCCCCGGGGCTCCTTCTCCTCGTCCAGCTCCAGCACGGAGCCGTGCCGGCCGCACCAGGACTGCGCGCAGCAGGGGATGGAGACCAACGTGCCGGGCAATCAGTACCACGACGCCCTGTGCACCTCCTGCAGGCTGGGCAGGAGCAACGGCACGCGGGCAGCAGGTGAGCACAGGGAACAGGGGGGGAACAAACATCCCGGCGTCTTTTTCTACATAAGCATGGAGGTCAGAGAGCTGGAACAGCACAGAGCGATCCGTGCTGGAGCTGTGGGTGCACAACGTGTTCCCTCTCCCCCCTCCCTCCTGCCCCGGGGGATGGGGCAGGTTCAAGGCAGGACGGAGCGCGGGGCTGACGCAGCAGCTGGGTCTCGGCCAGCGGTGCTCCCAACGAGCATCCAATGGAGCAAGAGTGCAAAGGCCACTGCAGCCTCAGCGTGGCGTGGATTTGGGCCTGGAAAAAGGGGGCACAAAAAGGTGCTGGCACAGAGGGCACTGTGTCACGGGGATAACGCAGCACGTAGCTCTGGCCTTCAGCTGCTGCACAGCCGTTCTTCCCTTCCCAACGCCGGGAGCTGGCAGGGCTCTGCCCCAGGCAATGGTCCTGGGCCGTGTTTGGGGTTGGTCCTAAAAAATTCTGCATGGGAAAATAGAAACCCTACATCACCTTTCCTCCCAACTTCATGGCGGTGAGGAGGAGGGAAAAGGTCCATTTACTATTTTTGAGATTACAGGAGCTCTTTGGTGTTATCTCCCAACTCCCAGTGTGGGGTTTGTGGGGTCTCCTCCATGGAGATGTCCAAACCCACGCGGATGTGGGGCTGGGCACAGCTCGGGGTGGCCCCACTGGGACAGGGGGGGACCAGGGAGACCCAGAGGGGCCCCAACCATCCTGGGATGTCGGGATTCTGGGATGTTGGGATTCCGAGATGTTGGGATTCTGGGATGTTGGGATTCCAGGACTCTGGGATTTTGACATTCTGAGATTTTGGGATTCTGAGAGCTGCTCTCTGGGCATCCTACGGTGACCTCCGCTAACCTCAAGCCCGTTTCTCCCCCAGCTCCAGGGGACGAGGACTGCGAGCAAGCCATGATCGACTTCGTGGCCTACCAGAACATCCCGCTGCGGAAGCTGAAGCGCCTGCAGCAGATCCTGGAGCGCGCGCCCCGCAAGCAGGCGCAGGAAACCAAGGCAGCGGTGCAGGAGAAGCTGCGGGCCGTGCTGACGCACCGCAGGCAGGAGAAGTACGCGGTCACCGAGGAGCTGCTGGACGCGCTGCGGGCCACCCGGCTGCACTCCATCGAGGAGAAGGTGCGGGAGCGCTTCCTCTCGTAGTGGGAGCACGGACTGGACTCTTTGGGGTTTTCTATTCCTGGTTTTGTTGGTGTTGTTGTTGTTTTTACCGTGGTTTCGTTAATTTATTCATCTTTTGCCAACGAACTGGAAGGGGAGCGCAGGGGAGCTGCGATGCTGCGTTGTGCCCAGCGCTGGGGGCTGCTCCGTCCGCGGTCCCGCGGCGGGGAAACACCACCAGGAGCTGCTGCCCCCTGGGCCAGAGCCTGGCTCAGCACCGAGCTGTGCAGGGTTGGGCTGGGTCCTCATTCTGTAAAGGGTTCCCGTGCCCTTGGCACGCTGTTGAGCAAGGATCTGACTGTCTGGGGCAGGCTGGGTGGAAGACGTCCCTAAACTCTGTGGTACTGCAGCTTTAAAGTCATTTTGAGCTACCTGATGTGATGCCATGTACGGTGCGTTTCCTAAAGAAACCAAAGAAGTTATTTTATTACATGATCTCATCCCCGGAGTCCTTTCCTACCTCGCTGGGGGGAGGTGGCTGGGGGTCCCATGCTGCCTTCTGCAGGTGCTGCTTAGCCCTGCCCTGACCTCGTGCCTCACCCCATGGACAGCCCCAAACCGCCCCGAACAAAAAGGAACCGCACCCACAAAACAGCACTGCATGCAAAACAGCACTGCATGCAAAGCAGCCGTGCATGCAAACGGCACTGTGTGCAAAGCAGCACTGCGCGCACACACACACACACACACACACACACAGTGTTGCATGCAGAGCAACCGTGCATGTAAAAGAACATTGCCTGCAGCAGGATTTGCTCTGCTGGTGCTGCCAGCACCCAGCACGTGTCCCTTAGGTCAGCACAGCTGTGCCACCACCGGCTCTGTCCCCGCGGGTGCCCGTCACTGCCGTTGTCCCTTGGTCTGTCACCTCCTGCAGGGCTATTTTCAGGCTTGCAGAAGTCACTTGGGGAAGTCCCCAGGGTGACCCCAGCAGGCAGTGCCCAGCCCATGGCAGGGATGATGCAGAGCCTCCATCTTCCTCCTCAAATGAGTTTGGCTTTTTTAGGGCTCTTTCTAGCAGGAAGAGTTGCCAGGAAGGGTTTGGGGTTCGAAAGCGGGGGGGTTTTCCCCCAGTGAGCAGCGCTCAGAGCAGACTGGGACACGTGTGGATGGAATGGGGGCTGCTGGCTGCAGCCCCGGGGGTGAAGGCACCAAGCACGAGGGGTGCTGAGGCCCCGGGGATGGACCCGGGGACGTGGAGGGGTCCCCATCCCTGGGGGTGGTTAAAGGATGGCAGAGGCAGCACCCAGGGACACGGCTCGGTGGCAGCCTTGGGTTAATGGCTGGACCCGATGAGGCCTCTTCCAACCTAAAGGATGCTGCGGTTGCATGAAGTGAGAGGATGGCAGCTGGGGTGCTGGGTGATTCTTCCAGAGAAAGAGGGGCCTTTTCTGTGCGTTTTTGGTGAAAAAAGACCTTTCTGGGGTGTGAGAGCCCACGGCTGCACGGCTGCCTCCAGCTCAGGGTGTTGGGATGCCCATAAGGCAAAATGGGGGGCTCTGAGCAAGCCTGCCTGTGCCCGGGCAGTGGTTCAGGCTGAGCAGCCAGAGCTCGAGCACACAGCCAGATGTGTTGGTGTGCAGCCAGATGTGTTGGTGTGCAGCCAGATGTGTTGGTGCTCAGCTCCCCGTGGACACGTGGGGAGTGATGCAGGAGCAGCATCAGCGGTGCAGGAGCAGCGTCAGCAGCGCACGTGGCCTGGAGCAGCGCCCAGATGTCACTGCAGATAGGGCTGGCTGGGTTTTTCCAGGTTGTTTCGGGGTTTTTTGGACAAATCAATCCAAAAAGATCAGTCAGCACAGGTCTTTCTCCCACCCAACAGAGCAAATGCAGCTGCTGCTCCTGTAGCCTTGCTCCCACCCAGGGTTTGCAGGAGCTGCAGGACTGCCCCGTGGCAGGGTGCCCCGCTGCTGCCAGCTCGCAGCTCCCCAGGGCTGCAGACCTCAGCTCACCAGATGGTGGGGATTTGGCCAACAGGGATAACCAGCCCGTGCCAGATGTCCCCTGGCATCGCCCCGCTGCTGGGACACGGGGCTGGGTAAGGACCCGGCGCTGGGTGCCAGAAGGGCTGCAGCCCTTCGTGCACTTTGCAGGCAGGCGATGTGCTGGGCACCGGGGCTGTTTTGTAGCTGTTGTGGGAAGCACGAGCCCTCCCCGCTGAGCCTCACGCTGCCCTACTGGGGATTTCTGCCCGCTGAAGTTTCTCCCTGTGTGGGCTCGCACAGCGTGGTGCAGCAGGGGATCTTTCTGGTAAGCACCGACCTTCAGAGCAGCGTCCCAACACGCTGCCAGGTGAAGGCTGCTCGGTTTCCAGGAAACGGGGCCTTGTGTCGAGATCCTGCCCGAGTTCTGTGGTGCTCCCTGCACCCGGTGCTGCTGCCTTCCTCCTCCTGCTGCCTGGCACCGTCAGAAACATCACTGGCTGCAAAGGTGAAGTGGCAGAGAGGATAAAACCCCCCGGAGGGTTTCAGTGAAGTTTCCAAAGCCCAGAGAGAATAGAAACAGTCGGCAGCACGAGCTCCTTCCTGGTACCGTAAGTGACATTTTGTTATAAGCTGCGGCCAAGGACGGGTGCACGGTAACATTTAAATGTGGATGTAGCTCTCCCCAGGGGTGACTCAGATGCTGGGTACACACGAGGCAATTTCCCCAAACGCTGCGAGCGCTCTGCAGAAAGCCCAACCTCACGCCGGGCTTCCCTACCACCCGATGCTGTTAAACACTTTAAAAAAAAAAAAAAAAAAGCAAAACCCCAGGAGTTGATTTAAGCAGCTGATGCACAGGTGTGCTCCCAGCTCTGCCCGCAGCAGCACTCCGGGTGCCCCGCAGCCCACGCGCCCGCGCAGGACGGGGTTCGGGCACGTCCTGCCCCGGGAGCAGCACGTTGGCCCGGAGCCACGGGGTTGGCGTGGGGTTGGGTGCACGATGAGCGGGAGCCGGTGGAAGTTTTCCTGGTGAGGTCACAGCTCGCTGGCTCACGCCTTGATGTCAGAAGCGAGGGCAGCCGGATGTGCTGGAGGAAACCCGGGGGCGATTTTTGGAGGCGTGCAGGGGAACGGGACGCAGCCAGCCCCGCTCCTGGGGTCGTGACCATATCACAGGTTGGATCAGGTCACCCTCCCGGCCTGCAAACCTCCCCACATCGCTGTTCTGACGCAGGAGGCTCCTGGCAGCTGTCCTCCCCTCCTGCCATGCAGTGCTCAGCCCTGGCAGCTGCCGGCCGCTGCGGGAGAGGACGCAGGAAGGTGCACGCACCCTCAGCTTGTTGGAATTCGCCCATCGCCGTTCCGCAGAGGCACTGATTTTATCTCCCCTCAAGCACGCACGCTATTTGATGGTTGGGTTTTTTCTTCCCATCGTAATCCCACGCTCTCCCTGCTGGGACTCGTCCCTCGCTGCCACACGCTGCGCCTGCAGCAGTGCCCGACGGAGGGATGGGTCCTGCCAGCACCGCGGGGCTGAGCCGGGGAGCAGAGATGGAGGAGGTCGGCCTTGTGCAAGAGGGGCTCAGTGCAGAGCAGCCCGTGCTCGATTCGGGGTCACCTGCACTGGGGTGACAAAGAATGGGACCTGACTGAGGATCCCAGCACAGGCAGGGACTGGGAAACAGGTGACAAGATGCTCAGTGCAAAGCCACAGCCCCAGGGGCTGCAGGCGTTCCATTCACCCACGGTTACGTCCCAGCCCTCCCTTGCTGCTTTGCTCTCCGTACACCTTTCTTTCTGTCCGAGCCTCCCATGGCTCCCAGGGGACAAGTGGGACGATGGGATGTCACCGCAGCCCCGCTGGCAGCGGGGAGGGGCTTTTCTCCCACGGGATTTTACCCTTCAGCTCCTCCGTGCTGATTTCTTTCCCTTCTCAGTTTATAATTTCTGTTCCTTTCTGTGTCGGAGGAGCTTCCTGAAAGCGTGATGGCTCGCAGAGATGCAGCGCAGCGGCCGTGACCCGTTCCCAGCCCGGGGCTGTCGGAGCGGTGGGAGCCCAGAGGCCCCGCGCGGGCTCGGCACAGCAGGTGAGGCCAGGAGACAGCCCCAGGGCTCGACCCCGTGATCCCCACCCCACCAGAACTGGGGAAACCCATCCCCTTTTCCTCCAGTTTCCTTCAGTGAGAGAATTGTTGCCTTGCGTTGGCCGAAACCAAAATCCTTCCGAGGAATGAATCCCTTTGATGAGAACGTGAGGACAGTGCAAGCAGTTCAGGAACACAGAACAGTTTGCGCTGTCGATCGCGGTCACTCGGCAGCCCAGTGACTGCCCGAGTGCTGCTGGAGGATCCCAGTTTGCATCCACAGCCTCTGGCCCCTGGCTCTCTCCCTGCACACCTTGCTCTCTGCCCAGCTGCCTGCCTCAGCCTTTCCCCGTTGGCATTGTGTCTTTCCCCAGTGAGCTTCCCAGCTTCCACGTTTTGAAGGTGCCTGGGGGTCTTTGCAGGGTGCACGTTCCAAAAGAGCAAATCATGGCCGCTGGCTGCTGCCTAAGAGCAGGTGACTGCCCCCCGCCTCCCCACGCAGACGCAGGTACCTGGCAGTTCGGTGCCCAGCAGACGTGCTCAGACAGCGCTGCAGCACTGAGTCAACAGCTAAAAACGGAGCTGAAGAAATATTTGCATACAATTTTCCTTTTTTAACAAAACGTTGGATCTGGTTTCCTGCGGCGCTTACAGAGCGCGGTGCTGCAGCTTTCACTCATTTCCAGAGTTTGCTTCCAAGTGGGTGCTGGGAGGACAGCTGAACTTTACAGAAAAGCTTGCTTTTGCTCTGAGAGGCTTAGGAGGACACTGCCAGGAATTTGGGCAGCAAATGGGTCACATCTGAAGCAGAGTTCTGTTTGTTCAGCCACCACTGGATCCCCTGGGTTTGCGAGCCCGTAGTGCTTAGGTCTGGCTCTGGGCACTGTGAGCGTGAACACAAACAGAATATATCAGTAAACTTCTGATGCCCTTAAGCTTCCAGCAGTTTTCTGGAAAACGTGGCCAGGAAGCTTGGTGCAGCTACAGCTACGCTACCCCCACGCAACCCCCTCCCTGTTGAGAACCACGAGCACTTCGCACATCTCAACCTCGGTCAACACGAAATAGGATCTTCCCACAGCACTTATTTGCTTCGCCTTTGAAACCATCGGTATTTTCCATCTTGCACGGCTCAGGGGTGGGCTAGCACAGCTCCAGCAGCATTGGAAGCCGGAGACCTGGTGCTGCCGGACGCGCGGCCCCGCTGCGTGCCATCCCCCACCGCTCACCTCCACACTGCCCTGACCCCAGCGTGGGCTGGGGCTCTCCCAGCTGCAGTGGACACAGCACAGCCCCGTCTGTGCCATGGCTTAGCTGCAACCCGGGGGGCAGAGCGGGGAGATGTGGTCATTTTTCTACGGAATTGCGAGGGAGCGATGAGTTCCCAAGCGCATGAGGTCAGCGAGGATGTGCGCGGGGCGGCCGGGTGCTGCTGCTCTCTGGCACGTGGGCTGGAGGGCGATCTCAGCTCTGAAGCACAGGGGGCTGGAGGAAGGTTTGGAGAGTTCAGATCAGCCTGGTG
This sequence comes from Penelope pileata, assembly GCA_013396635.1. Classification (NCBI taxonomy): domain Eukaryota; kingdom Metazoa; phylum Chordata; class Aves; order Galliformes; family Cracidae; genus Penelope; species Penelope pileata. The sequence goes on from WBMW01003851.1 coordinate 631,444, forward strand.
TGTGTGTTCAGCCTCGGCCTGGCCACGCAGGTTCCCCCGTGCTGGTTTCTGTTTGTGTCCCCACTTCCTTCTGCGACACTGGAGCTCGGTAGGTGAGTGACTGGGCTTCGCTTGGCCTTCCCAGAAGCAGCACAAGGAATGTTCAGCTGGGAAACTCAGAAGACAAGGAGTTCCCCATCTGATGACTCTGAGAACCGGATCTGGCAAGATCCAAAGCAGGTTCTTTCACCCAGTTTCGCGTGTCGGGTGCTGATCATGATGTCATGCAGAAACAACGGAGCCCGTGATTCAGCAGCGGTTCCCTGCCCTCTGATACAGCAGCTGTACCCACAGGGCATTTACGAGGTCTTTCCCAGCCCCTGGCACACAACATCTCGTGATCCTGCCTCTTCTCACGGCACGGAGATAAGCTATCAGAATTCCCACCACGCTGACGATGTGGGTGCGGGTTTGGGAGAGCTGGGCCTGCAGGGGACGGGGCTGCCCCGGGCCAGCTGCTCCGGGTTCCGCCGCCCTCCCCCTGCCACAGGTGAGCAGCTGCCTCCCCTCCCCCCTCCAGCTGCCAAACACGTGCTGCTCCACGCACGTGGGTATTGAGCATAACCTCAAAGAGGAGATGGAACGATAAGCTTGTCTGGTGTCAGAGGAGCGGAATCTGCCAATGGGGCAGGACAGCCTTCACCCCAGGTACAAAAGCACACCTGGAGGAGCTCTGCTCGCTAAATGCGGACGCCCTGCAAAACCCCAGCGTGAAATGCAGGGGCTGCCGGCGGACTCCTTTGAATGTTACTGCTCAGAGGGGCAGGCAGGGAGGAAATGCTCTTTGTAACACTTGTTCCTGGGAACAGAGAGTTCCTTACTCCTCCATGGAACCCAGGTTTTGTGCGAGTGTGACTCAAAAATGCTGCTTACGGCCATCTGCAGCAGAGCCGGAGCCGGGCTGTTTGATTCTGAGACCTTGCACAGGAGCTCCTGGCTGGGAACTGAGCTGGAATGCAAACAAACCCCGCAAGTTTCTCTTTAAGGAAAACAGGATCCACTTAATTTTACAGTGAATTTAGTTTGTCCTTAGAGCAGTGCTGACAGCATATGCTGAGCACAGGCTTCTTAAAGCCACAGTGGAACGGATTTGAAGCAAAAGGAGAGCCACGAGGATGCTCAGAGGCTGCAGCACCTCTGCCATGGGGACGGGCTGAGCTGGGAGAGGAAAAGGCTCTGGGAGACCTCACTGCAGCCTCCCAGTACACAACAGGGGCTACAGGAGAGCTGTGGGGGCTCTATCAGGTGATGTGGTGACAGGAGACGGAGGAATGGCTTTAAGCTGAAAGAGGAGAGATTTAGGTCAGATGTCAGGAGGAAATTCTTTCCTCAGAGATCGGTGAGGCTCCGACACAGCACCCAGAGCTGTGGGTGCTCCATCTCTGGGGCACTGAGTCCCTGGGCAACCTGGTCTGTGAGAGGTGTCCCTGCCCACGGCACGGGTTGGAACCAGTCCCTTCCAACCCAAACCATTCTGTGGTGCTACAAAACGTAGGCATGCACCTGGCTGAAGGATGCAGGCTGGAAGTGACGGAGCTTCACCCCCGTATCCCGGTGCCTGTCGGAGCTGGTGGCTGCCTCCCGCAGCTGGGGCCCTTCCCTGGCAGCGCAGCAGCGGTGCAACGCCCACGGAGCTGCTTGCTTGCACCTGAAGGAGATTAGATAAAGGATGGTTCTGCCTGTGAGGAACAAGGGTGTGAGCCTGGAATCCTCCATGTGCGCATCCGTCACGCCGCAGCGGTCGGAAGCAGCTGGTGGCAGAGGGGTGGATGGAGGAAGTGTGAGCAGCGTCTGCGGATGGCTTCGCAGGGACGCTGCCATCTACAGACACGCACACAAAGCAGCATTACTCATGAGCTAGGAGGGTTAGTAAGAGTCCTGTGTGTTTTTTCAGTGAGGATTTTAAGGGAAGGATACTTCACCCTGTGAGTTTTTAACCGCATTTATCTGCTGCCTCACGGTGACAACTGCTTTTTGGTAGCATGTGACAACATGGCTGTGGGAAAGGTGAGCCTGCTGCAAGGGCAGCAGCTCCTGCTGGGCTCCTGACGTCCCTGGAAGAAGGATGAGGGCAACGTGTCATCGGTCTCCAATCAGCAGCCTTCAGCTTTAAGGAAAAAGTGCAACTGAGTAGGAACGAGGAGATTCCGTCTAATTCCAGAGAGCGAGGTTGTGTTTAAAAATAAATGTCAGGCAGAATTCCTCAACTGAGTAAGTCACTGTGAATCTTTGTCCTCCTTGTTGCACTTGGTAGGAATCTGAGGGCAGCAATGTAGGTCACTGCTCCCCAGTGACACTGCACGCGGTGCTGTCCAAGTCCCTGCGCCAGGCCTCGGTCATTTTCCTACGTAAGGCTCTGACTGCTCAGGATCAAGCTGCCCTTATCAGAAGCTATCATCAGCGCTCACTCCTGAGGCAATGGGCATCCCAGGGGAAGGTTCTTGCCATCAGATGTAAGCTGGGCAGATGAGGTTGGAGGAAAGCAGCACTGCTGCTGGCTGGGGCTGTATTCTCATCTATTCTCATAAATTCTCATCTATTCTCATCTACTCTCATGGCTCTGGGTATAAAAAAAGCCAAAGCAAGCCCAGAGAAACTAATGGAAAGCCCCCAGCAGCTGTCCCAGGAGCTGCACTTATCGGAAGAGCAGCAAAACAGCTCTGGGAGGGATTGCAAAAGTGTAAGAAACAAAACTGAAGGGCAACGCTGCAGGAAACACCTGAGGTCCAGCGCCCAGAATAACGTGTGTGTTTTACAGCAGGAACGTTTCCTGCGGGATTTCCATCTTCAAGGCAGTTACTTACAAAATTCCAGCGTGAAAAAGCACCTCCTCCGGTTTCTCTGGCATTCTTTGTCCTGAAGAGAGCTCTCCATGGCCTCTTACCTCCCTGGGGGCAGATCTGAGCCAAATTTTAATAGAAAATTGTGCCAAAAGGAATTTTGAGGGGGCACCCAACCCGCAGCATCGCCGTGGCAGGGTCAGGTCAGGCTGTTCGTCTCGATTGTCCCCTGTCCAGCTTGCTTTTGGGAAACCTGTTGATAAACACTTGGAGTCACTTCTTTCAGTTTCTGAAAACGGGCCCAAGAGTGAAGGCACAGTCTGCTGTGCTTCCTTGGGAACAGACGAGGAGCATGGCTGCACGCAGAGGCAAATCCCGCTTTCCTTTCTGCACGGACACTGCTGGCTGTGGCTGCTCATCAGACACCATCCGCACCCCTCAGATTATTTTTTTAAACTGATTTTTTGAGCAGATAATGGTGAAGATCAGTGCCGGTACCACTCACTGCCTTCAGCAGATCCCTTTGGAAGTTCCCTCCTTGAACTAACGCTGCTTGCAAGCTGTGAAGTCCCACGACACTGTTTCAGCAAATGAAATTACCTAAATCAATTCAGAACCTTTTAAGTACTTTGATCCAATTTATTCTAGCTGAAGACTGTTGTAACTGTGTATTTTCCAAAGCCACAACAGTACCTCATAGTTATTCATGAGCACATACTTCTGGAAATCATGACTAACTCGACAGCCTCGTGCCCAGTGGAAATATCACTGCTGAAGAGAAGCAAACTTCCAGCCTCACAAAAATGAGCCCCTTTGTCTGAGATCCCTACCTGCAGTGTGTAGAGGCAGATCCTTCCCTTAGCTGAACTGATGGCCGTGTTAGGTGGTGTACAAATGATGCTACAGAACGTGCCAGCAGTACAGAGGGAGCAGGAGATCACATGGAGGAAAAGACTTAAGAACAGCGAGATGAGAAATAAAGGAGATCTGACGTCAGCATAACTGAGAAGCAAACCTGCATCGCTGCTCCCTGCACTGGGATGGGATGGGATCAGGTAGGACCAGCAAGAAGAGCTGCAACTGTTGATCCTCATCTTCCCCTAGCTCCAAATGAAGACGATACAGACAGCACTATGATTCACAGAGTGCTCAAGGCATTAAAAGTGGGGTTTTGTGTTTTATTTTTAAGGAACGCTCTTGTCTCCTGTTGCTAACAGCTAACAAATGTTTGCATAGCAGGGAAATTCCAGATGGGTGAGAGAAAATCTTCTGCTAGTGTTCAAACAAGGCAAGGGGAATAACTGCCACTTTAATTAGCCACTTTGCTTTATCTCAGCGTAAAGTACGTTAAAGGAAAAGGTGATCACTAAGATGAATTTGTTTCAGAATGTAAAGCAGCTCTTCAGAGAAATAAATTGCTGTGAATGGGCACGGGCCAAACAGGCTCATCTCAAAGGTATCAAAAGTCTGAAAAACTGTTTACAATCGTTGTGCTTAGAAATGTCCTGGCATTGCTCGGAGGTTTTCTAGGGATGCACTTGTGATGCAAAAGCATTTTAAACAGAAGCCTGTGCTTCCTGTACGGACTTAGATAAAGTGCAAGTCCAAAATATGATGAATTACTGTTTCAATTACTGCTGAGAATACGAAATTGCTATCAGCAATTAACTATCAGCACTATTAGCTATCAGCACAGCACCTCTGACTATGCCAAGGGGATTTTTTCAGTGGTCCTTATGCTCTAAGTACCATCCCTTTTGAGAATGCTTTTCCCATAACCACTCAGTCCTATTCCATAGGGCTCTACTGAAGAACCATTAGCACCATAAACCCGCTTATGCAGACTGAAGGTACAATAAAATCAACTGAAGGAGGCAGTCACCAGTGCCCTTGTGCAGCCATTTATGATCACGTAGAGCAGATGCCACCAAAACCCCCAGCTGACTTAGCAGCACTCTGCTTTCTTCGTGCTTCACATGAAGTGACCGTATATGGTACACAACCAGTGAGGCACAAGCCCAGGTCATGCTTGCACAGCAAGATTTTTATCTTGCACCTGTCAGCTGATCGAGCTGAATTCCTTCACTGCCGTCACGCTGCAGCATGGAGGACACATCAAAGCAATTCAGCACTGGGTTTGACTGTGTTTGCCTGCTGGAATCCACTCAGAAATCTCGTGACAGTATCAGGTACGTGTTCTTCATCCGTAATGCTGGAAAATCCTGACCGCTAAAGCTGTTTGCTAAAACACACCTAAGGTGCCAGGCAGCTGCATCTGTGTGCCCAACCAAGTAACTGCTGTTCCTGTGCTAGAAGCCAGCTCTGAATCACACAGAACCTTCCACTGCCAGTTTCAGAGAAATCCCCCCTGATTTTTGTGGACCATACTCCTACTTATGCACCACTGCTGATGCATCTTTCTGGATGAAAAACGCTCCTAAGCATGAGAACTTTGTATTTTGAAGTCAAAATGTTTGCTTTCATTTAAGAGCTCCTGCTGATATGTGCTACAAAGCATTCTTTGTGTCTAGACACTTGTGAGAACAGCTATGTCCTCAAGCTCAAAACTGTTTTTCCCCTCTGATCTCCTAGGGAAAGAAAGAGATCCGAGAAGAGGATGGGGAAAGCTTGGAAAATCCCTTGTGTCCGATTAAACAGTCATTTCATGCTACTCAGCTGAAGCATTTTGCCTCTTAGCAAGTCCCTTTTCTTCACCTGCCACTTTTTTACATCCTCAGTCTTATTGTTAGTGTGAATTCTGCCAACTGAAACAACAGCCAGGACCCCCCAGTTACCTTGAAAATCCTCAGGCTTTCAGAGATGGCTATGTGAGAGAGATTTCCCTTACAATTAATGGCCACTGAGTATCCAGTTCTCCTGTACACCTGAAGCTTTCAGCCTTACAACACATGCAGCACCTAGAAAACTTCTTAGAGTTTCTTCTTAGAGTTCTTAGAGTAGGTGAGTCATCTTCAAGTAATCCTCGACATTGACAGAGTGCATGAGAAGCCTCGGATGGGTGAGTGGGCCGAAGGATACCTAATGAAATCTCTGGCTTCTAGTTGGATCTGCTGTGGTTTAGTTCTTCTGGGATGTGGTACTGACATTTGCACCACTCAAATTCAAACTCAGGTGGTGTGTTATACCATCTGCTCTAACAACAGCAGGTAAGTGCAAGGGGTTGGAACCAGGTACTGGAATCACTTCATCTCTGTACCAACCACTGCCTTTCTTCCAGGACAATTCAGTAAAAATCTCATCTGACAGTTTGCCTAGCCTACTCCTACCTTGGTGTTATGGAGAAGGAAAATTCTGCTTTCCAGGCTGCAATCACTCCCATTGGCTTCATATGCTTCATGACATACTCCTGGTTCCTCCACACTTTGACTCAAACGTGAGGAAATGAATGTTCTCTTGCGAAAAAAATTGGCAGTAAGTTGCACGTAGAACGTTTAGCAGAAAGTTCTTTGATAGATGCCAGATAATATATCTTTAAACAAATATCAGCTTGTAACTTCCTCAAACAGAGCTTAAACAACGTACCCTTAGTCATGTGAGCAAACAGCACTGAATGCCCACCAGTGCCAGGAGCAACCAAGCCACACAAAGAGCAGTGCCCACTGCCAAACCACCATAAAATGCATCCAGCTGTTTTCAACGAGGTACTCGGAGAAATGTCAGTGATATGTCCACAGAACTGCTAGCTGGGGAGGCGACACGAGAAGTGAGCACTAGTTGATTTTGAGAGCTGCCTTTCTGGTCTTTCTTGCATTTCAGAAAAACCTAGAGGGCCAAGTACCACCATCGCTGAACTTCGAAGACTCATCACCTCTTTCAACAAGAGAAGTTCAAAGGAGCAGGAAGCTTTATTGCATACTGATTTTCTCCCTGCCTGGAGGTTCAGATTTCATACAGAGTGCCTCAATTTGCTCCAGTTACACAAGGCAATCAATTATTCTTACAATTAAAAAGAATGCACAGCAGAAAGACTGGCAGTCAAAGCAAGGCAGTGCTTCTGGAGTTCATGTCTGGTTAAGAACACCCTTTTAAACAGTGTACCATTGTGCTGTTGCTGGCTTCCAAATCTGCATTTACCGCAGGTAAAAGTCATGGATCAACAAGTCAACTGAAAACTGAGTTATAATCAACACTGTCTCTCCCCATTACACAAACAACAGCATAACAGGGCCATTAACATCACCTCCAGTAACCACGAGGCTGGAGCAGCAAGGTATTTTCTCAGATAGAAGGGACAGCCATTCCCCAGGCTCCTTCCCCTTTCATATTCACCTACTCAGTTCCTTCAAGGGAGGAGAGTTAATTCACTGGCCTCTAGCCCATTAGACTAATAAATCAAGAATCACAAAGTAATACAGTAGAAAATCAAGTCCTTTGCATATGCAACAAAGTATGGATTGCCACTCAGTCTATGCTCCCAGGCCAATGACTTAATACTTGAGGTAAGAGATTCCCCCTCACCCCACTCGGAATCCTTTGCTCAAGTTTTTTAGACACAGAAAGAGAATGTTCGTCTCCAAACTTAGGAAAGAATCAGGTGCAATAGGAATCTGGTGGATCACCTTCTTTAAAGAGAACACTAAACTGTGTGGAAAGAGACCGTCCATTCCTTGGCTGACGGAATTTCTTACGTTATGTCCTTCTTTCTCGGGGGTCGGTGAATGTTCCTCACCACGCACTTCACCATCCATTCAATTCCCTCGTTGACTCCTTTGCTAAGGAAATGAGACAAGTAGGCAAGATTAAAACACAAAAACGTGGTGCACGTCGGCCCTAACTGACCAACTGAAAGAGAAAGTGAAGGCTTCTACCCTGCAGTCCTGGCATTACTGATAGATAGCTTCCCATACAGCCAAGCAACAGGGACCTGATTTCTTTTAATTTGGCATTTAAACTCCATCTTCTACTTTTTGGTTGTTTCCACAACTCTAAATCCAATTTGTTAGTCATCAGCTCTGGGGAAACCTTGAGATGAAAAATCAACAAACCACTTGACAGTCAGCTGGTTTGAGGTTACTTTGCTGCAAGTCCCAGGCTAGTTGTATCACATATTCCAGTCCTGGCTCCAACTTTCTGTAATCATCTGTGCTGGGGTTGCCAAGCAACAAGCTGCTCTGCACATCTTTCCAGACAGGACTCCTACAAATTTTTGTATTAGTTCAAACTCAAAATGAAATTTTGCCAGGAAATTCCACACAGGTCAAAAATAGAAGCATTTGTACAAAAAACTCAAAAATGGGAAAGGTTGCATTTCATAAGATTATTATCTAATACTCCTCTTCCAGTCAGTGCTTAACCACTGTTCTTGTTGTGGTCATTCATTTGCTTTATGGCATTTGGTTCTCAGCAATGTAGACAGCTGAGATTTTTCTCACGGTTTAAGAAACTTTACTCATTTCCAGTAGCTTGTATTGTATTACAGCTTTCTTGTTGTATTAAAAAGGAGAAGAAATCTGAAAGCTCTGGATTCAGTAATTCAGCCAGGAGTGCTTCCATCTGTAACAGTACTTTTGACTTAATGCCAAATAGCACTTTTCACTCAAAGAACTAAAGGTGTAGCCAAGCGCTGCAAGCCACTGCGCAACAGTGATGCTAAGACGTTGAGAATTTCGTGGCTTGACAAAGGTCATGGCACGCAGCTGCACAGGCATGAAGAATCCCAGTCTCCCAAATTTTGGTCTCTTCTAGTCACAGCTCCCCTTCAGTGGTTATTAAACCCCCAATTCCCATTGCATGATGCCATGCAGCTGTACAGTTAACCAGAACACCATCCATTCTCACACTTACCCAGTGAGAGCAGAGCAGGCTTGTGTTAGGCAGTCTCTCTTCCCAATTTTGTTAATGCAGTCACTGAATGCTGTCTTGATGTCAGGTATTGACAGACAAGTCTGCAAAGGAAACCAGAGAAGAGCTTTTTTTCTATGCTGCAAGAGACAGTGACCTACCAAAACGAATCCTCCTATATCCGCCGTCCTGCTTCAGTCAAGATGGCACAGTGCTGTTAGGTTAACCCTCCCCTTACACACTAACAGCAAATTCACTTCTTTACTTCCAAAACAAAATTTTTTTTCAACTTTTTTCAGCAGTCATGAAACAAGCACAACCTGTACACCCTCTGGATACTCCTTCCATCCTGCCCCAACCATCACGCACAAGTCCTGTCCTCCAGAACGCTACAAGAGTGCACCAAGTCCCAAACCCTTTCGAAATGGGGCACCTATCAGGATCCCAAACACGTCAGTTCCTGCAGCTGACTCAGTGCCAGTGGCTTGGGTGATGTCTCCCTGCATGTGCACTTTCAGAAAATGTCTCGAGCGTTCTTTTTCCTAAGTTCTCAGCACATTCCTTGACATTAAAGGCACAGCCTCTCCAGACTTGTTTGTTTGTGTTTCACGTGTAGAAGAAAATGCTGATAGCACTGAACGTAGCAGATTTTCTGGAGCCTGGTGTCACTTTGTTCTTGATCACCATCAGCTCTTGCAATTCTGTAGATTTGCTGAGAGATTACTGGGAAGCAATGTTAAAACATAGAAATGCATAAGAAACTCAAGAAATCAGCAGATTACTCTCCTGACAAAATTCAGGGTGTTGTCACAAAACCTTTATTCTTAGAGTTACAACAAAAGCAAACCTGCCCTACTGAAGCTGAGGTCTGCACTTGTACTCCATTAAGACAGGAATTAGGCACCAGCCTTTAAATCCTTCTCTGATCTCAGTGCTCACTTGTTCTCAGAAGCCAGGGACAAGCCATCCAAGCACTTGAGCTGGCCACGAGCCCAGCCTTCTTCCTTTCTCTGTAAAAAGATTTTGGCCCCAAACATGTTTTAGGCACGTGTTTACTCAAATGCCACATGAGATCCTTGTGTCTTGAGGATTAATCCACGTGGAAGTGTGCTTTGAAAGTAGAGAATGCATACAAACAGGAATTCAGTCTTCCGTAAGCCTGGGTAATGACACCAGCAATTCACTTTGCAAAATGCTGGTTCTGGAGAAATTGGATAGAGAAAACTATTGAGGGGGTGACAGTTTGATAAATAAATAATTGTCAGTGCTTATAGCTAAGAAGGGTTCTTAAGAAATGGTTTGAGAGGAGTTTAATGACAGCCAATGCATGCAGTGCCCTTGAATTCAGAATTGTGATTTTCCACTGTGAAGAGCCCACAATCCACAAGTTGTGCAACTTGTGATGACTGTCCTTTCTGCACTGACCTAAGCTGCACTTCAAACCTGCAGTTGCAATTAATGAGCTGGACATCGTATGCTGAAATGCTGTTTACTCCAAGCACCAAAGCCATAACTTAATTCAAGATTTCTGCCAAATGAGAAGTGTGAAACTCATGAAGATGACCTGTCACCTGCAGGATAAACAGTAAAAAGTAAATTAAAAATAATAATAATCACATGCTAACTTCACAGGAGACAGACTGGACTTGGGAGCTGAAATTCATACCAGTAAGTCTTGAAGATGGGCAGAAGATCACCACCAAATGATCAGTCTCGTCAAGCTTCTAAAAAATGTCATTTACTTTCTGCGTGACATTCACTGCCAACCAGTAGCATCTGAGCTTCTCGTGCTTAGGAGAAAATGTCAGCTGTGGCTTCCAAGTTCCTCTCTTTTCCTCCTCCCTATCCCATTACAAAATATTTGTTTACAGCTGTGTTGTGTTTCCCAGCTGAAATGCTATAAACCAGGAGCAAATTAGGGAAACTGGATTCGTGACCACACAGACAGCGTAACATTACAACAATAAAATCCACAGATGACCTTTCTGGAGTGATGTTATCTACCACAGCAGAGGAAATTCACAGCTTGAAGAATCATATATCTATCTCAACTTCTCCAAAGGAGTGCACTCGAAACCACCTTTTTGTGCAGGCTCTTCAAGGCCAGGATGAGTCTCATGCTGGGATAAAGCCTGAAGTATTGGTTCCTCAGCCACCAAGGGTAACTGGCAGAGAGGAACTGAAAAAGATGCTAATAATAGAAAGGTAAATAGCCTAACTAAAAACACATATTAAAAAACCTAACTAATCTGAGCTATGTTCTATGCTACCTTTTTTTTTTTTACAAGCTTATTTTAAATTCAAACTAATTTAGCGGTGATGCTGTAGTATTTCTTCAGCTGCAATTTGGAATGGCCATCGTGCAGAAGGCTTGTTTCCCAACAGCCATAAGCACAGAAAGAGAACACCATGAGCCTTCAAATACATGCTGCCAGTCACCAGGAGTCCTCATTTTTCTGAAGACACAAGGAGGCTTTCCAATGCTCTGGGAATTTCAAACGAAATTTTCAAAATTTCTCTTAGGACTAGGAATGCAAGACTGTCTGCCAGAGACATCACACAACGCTCAATTATTCTCATATGCTAATTTTTTAGCTCGCTTTTTCCAGCATTTTTAATTGTATTCCTAAATGAGAGAGTCCATCTCCAAGTTTTAATGGTTCATTTTACAGCTGAGAAACACAGAGCTTTCAAAAACCTTTAGATGGCTGCACTCACAAAGCTGTAAATATAAATCCTTATTTTGCAGCTCTCTCTGCAGTAAACAGTAGGTCAAGCAAAGCTGCCTAAAATTTTCAAAAATGGGATTCTGATCTGAAAGAGAGCTATAGCTCTTTTAAAATGAACAAAACCAAAAAGAAATCCTCTCACAACACACATCGGACTCAGCATTTTAATTAGTTACAATGTATTAGTTTAATTAGATCTCGTATTGAAGCCCCTGCTAAACACAGAGCACGTTCTTGGTAAAAGAATATTCACGTAGGTTGTTGCCACAATATCAGAATTGCTATTTTGTGGTCTGGGACAGTATTTCAGCTCCTGATCCTGCCAAACCTCACTCACGCTCGGCAGTGCTGCGTGGATGCAATTTACCCTAGGGTAGTGGAGGCTTCCAACAGAGGAATTTTTCTCTACAATTTAGCATCAGAGCCAAAAAAACCACTCTTACACTTTACGTAATTTCAGGCATTTCAAGCATTGAGTCAAAATTTTTAACTTGTTGCAAAGAATGTAAATCTATGTCAGAATTCTGAGACATTTCAACACTAGCATTATTCTGACCTTTAAAATGAAATCCATCTAAATTATCTTTCATCCACACATACCAGTAAGATTAAGACACCATTTATCTTCCCTCATTATTAACAACAGAGGAATGCTGGGGAGAATTCTCCATGACAATTACATGCCTGGAGATCCAGAGCAGAGACATCTCTGCCAGTAATAATCCTGTAACGTTCAATTTTCTTCCAGAGGTCTTCACTTCTGCTAGGTCAGTGGAAGAGAAAAAAAGACTCTAGTTTTCTAAACCTTGCTTAAGAGAGTCTGAATAATCACTCAGAAATATACTACAGAGCCTGTGGTTATTAGCACTGATGTAACTTTGCTGTGTGTTCACATCCAAGATCATAGGAGATTAGACCCCTAAATATAGAATTTAGGTATTTCTTGAAAATAGATATATTTCCAGTTGGAATAGCCTTGCTAATCTCATCACCTGTGACTGCATGAAGGCACCGAATCTGTGGGCTGACCCTCCAGAGAGGGAAAGGAGTCATTCATAGTTTTTATCTTGAGAGTCTGTTCCAAATACCTCTTTCTAGCCATGTAAAGGAGTCTTTTTGTTCATTTTTCATTGTCCCATCTTGGATGCCAAAACTGACCTTTGTAGTACACCTGTAACAAAAAGTTTGGAACAGCTTTCCAAGTCACTGCATGCAGTTAATTCTCAACAGCTAACGGTAAGAGCGCAGACTGCTCACTGCTGAGAAGCTGTAGTGTTGCATGGAAACACAAGAGGTAATATTCCACTTTCCACATAGAAAAGGCAGCCAATTTCCCCAGACACCAGAGTTCACAGAAAAGTCAGGACCTGAAACCAGGAGTCCTGGCTCTTAAGCCACTGGCATGCTTCAGATACTGATCAGAGCTGCAAAGGCTGGCGCTCCAAATCCTACCGAAAGTCTCTAGCTCCATCTAGAGATCAATCTCTCACACTGCAGGACTGGAATTCCACGTGCAACACATGGAAAGGAAAAGGAAAATGTGGGAAATGCCATGATTGCTTTAGGCACCCTCTTCCCTTTATTCCATGTTGGGGAAGATGGGAACTTCCCTGGATGCATCATCTGAACACTCCCAAACTTGTCAAATATAAAACAAGAGTTTTGTAGTTCGAGACAGGCTAGAAAAAATCTAAATTATTATCAAGAAAAAAACATGCCTTGCCATTTACTCCCATCACTGACCAAACACTCTGTGACAGAGGATGTTCAACTGAACAGATGTAATCTAGTTAAGGAAAAAAGGATATTCCTTCACATGCATTTGTTGTGCTGTTACTAGGTTATAGCAGAAGAGCGTAAGCAAAGTTCACTAAACATCATTTTGCTGAAAAAATGGAAAAAAAAATGGTATAAAGATACCAAGTCATAGCACAAGAAAGCCCTCCCACAGCTATAATCTGCTCTGTTTACACAAAAGGTTCAAAACAGCTGGGAAAGATGCTCTGTAGTAAGCTCACCTGTGCCACTGGAAAGGGGGCTGGAAGAGAAAGGAAAAACCAAGAACCAAAACAATTATTTCCAGCAGCAGGAAAGCTCTGTAGGTATCAAATAAACTTAATATGAATGCAGAGCCCAACTTCCCAAGGCCTATTTGCTCATGTAAGTACATCTGCAATAGCCTTACCTCTACATCCTGCTTGTTAGCCAACACCAGAATGGGAACCCCTTCCAGAGCTTCACTAGTAATCATCTTCTCTATAAAGCACAGAAACAAAACAGAGGTTTAGCCAGCTCGGGAAGAGAAAGCTGTGCAAGTGCAAGACATTTCTAGCCTGAAGAAGCAAGAGCCTCCTCCTTGTGTTATGGTTTCATTTGATCCAACCTTTCAGGTCTGTTTTCACCATGGTATATTTCTCCAGATCAAGCTCCACACTTTGTTTTGATCAACACATTACTGAGAACTGGGTGATAAATACAGAATAAGGAATAAAAATTCTGAAAGAATTAACATAAGCACAAAAAGTGATTCAAGACCATTATAGACAATGAAGTGATTCAAGACCATTATAGATAACGATCCTAAGTCTTGTGTTACAGACAAGCCAGATGTCAACACTTGCCTCAGAAACACAGCTGTTTATTATGCAAAGTATGAGAGATGTGTCATCAATAGGCCACAGGACCAGACACGACAGCAATGAGGGAATGGTGCCACAACACATTGTGAAATCACAGCACAGGTTAAACACAGTGTACTCACCAAAAGCTCTTTTAGATTCTGAGAGCCTCTCCTCATCAGTGGAGTCAATAACATAAATCACTCCATGAGATTCAGCATAATACTGCAAGGATAACACAGATATCAGTGTATGTAGCAGCTAGGACCAATTGTTCTTCTTGCAGATTTTTTTTTAATTAGGTAAAATGTTGATAAGCACCAAAGAGATCAACCAGCTAAAGCCATCTGCTTTCATCATGTGTGTCTGGAGAGAAGAATGGTGTCACACAAAATGAATTTTGTTTGCTACTGAATGTAACAGGTGGAAAAGTGTATCTGCTCCCTACCCCTAAGAAGCTTCTCTACCACCACAACCCACATATGTAGGTTGGTAACTGCTGTCTGTAAACACTAACACAAATATGAAGCACAATCTTTGCTAATTTTGCACAGAATCTCTGGAAAAGCATTGATGCTAAAGACTAAGGTGAACAATAAGCCTGCATGACTATTAAAGGATCACAGCTCTGCAATTCTGAAAGAACAAAAGCATTTATAGAAGAAAAAAACACATCTCCAACCTTGTCCCAAAGAGACTGTAGCTCCTCCTGGCCCCCAAGATCCCAAAACATCAGCCGAGTTTTGCCAACATCAATAGTACCAACTAGAAGGAAAGAAGAAAAAACAATCCAATGAAAACAAAATGTTTCAGAATCAGGCCAAGAACTCCAGTGAGAACTCACTGCAGTGAGACACCTGCTGCTTTTTTAGGGTTTTATGACTTCAAGTTGTTTTCTTTCTTCTCGTAAGCTAAGCAAGTCAACTTCATTCTCTCACAAAAACACGTGGGGAGTTGGGAGATAAGATCTCCACTTCCAGGTACTGTTTTGGTCTTGTCAACTCTTAAATAATTCAAACATTTAAGAACAAGCTGGTGTCTCACTTTGCAGGGAGGCTAAAAAAATCCAGACATATTTACTTACTGTTTAAGCCTACAGTGGTTGTGATTTTGGACAAACTCATTCCTTTGTAGTTCTTGTTAAATCGAGTTTTAGTTTGCTCAAGGAAGGTCTGAAAAGGAACGTGGAAAAGTATTTACTCTCAAATATTCTACTGGCTTGGGTAACCCTACCCCAAACCTGCCTTTTTTTTTACTGCAGAATCCTGTGCCAACAGATACTGCCCTGCCTAACCTTGGAACAAGCCCCTGTTCTTGCTCCCTGTTTTAGTAAAGCAAGAAGGGATCACAAGTGATTACAGGATTATTGAAGCCACAGCTGCACCCCCGAAAGCTTATGCTAAATTTAAACAAAGAGAAAAGTTGATTCTTTGGGGTAGCCTCACTAAAATAACAGATGAAGAAAGAGTGGCCTATCTGTTGGAAGGCTGTTGGAGGACAGGGATGTTTAGAACTGCATGCAGTCTCCACGCAGTTTTAGGACACAGCACTTACTGTTTTACCAGCATTGTCCAACCCAAGGATCAAGATGCAGTACTCATCCCTCTGGAACATGTATTTATAGAGCCCGGACAGCAGCGTATACATCCTGCTCCTGCAACAGATGCCAGGAAATCACCAACAAACAGCTCATTTCCAGAAGTCCTTTGTTCCATGATCTCAGTATTTCCCAACATCAGATCAATAAATTACATTATTCTTCTAGCAGTAACTCTTGTATTTATGGCAATCCTAGGACAAATCACAGACCCAAGAGCGAGCGTGCAAACAGCTCAAGATCAAATTTTCAAATGTGTACAAGTGAGGGGTGATCTTCCAAGCAGCTTAAGCTGTTTCACCATATAACGCACAGCATCCACTGTAAACTCACTTCTCATTTCAAAACTTCCCTGTTTGCTTTGGGACTTAAAGGAGAGCTGAAGATCAGCTTGAAAGCAGCTTACAGTACTTACAAGACCCACAGAGAAGAAAAGCTAATGGCACACAGATATACAGAATGAGTTTTTTGAGCAAGAATGTGCAAGTCAGTGTGCCCTACTTTGCTTTCAGTCCACAGAACAGTATCACAGTCCAGAATTGTTTGGTCTGGAGGAGGCTCAGGGGAGAGCTCACTGCTCCCTACAGCTCCCTGAAAGGTTGGGGCAAGGGGGGATTGGGCCTCTGCTCCCAGGGAACAGCGATGGGATGAGAGGGGACGGCCTCACGTTGTGCCAGGGGAGGGTCAGGGTGGGTACAGGGGACATTTCTGCTCCCAAAGAGTGTTCAGCACTGGCACAGCTGCCTGGGGAGTGGTGGAGTCACCCTGGAGGTGTTCCAGATCCATGGAGAATTGGCACTGAGGGACATGGCTCAGTGGGCATGGTGGGATGGGTGAGTGGTTGGACNATGGTAGGAAGGGTTGGGCTTGGGCTTGGGGGTCTGAGAGGGCCTTCCCAACCTCAATGATTCTGTAACTCTATGATCATGGGATCTTCAACAGCCAAACTGAGCACAGCGTATCTCAAAGCACACAGAGACCCTCCCCTATCCCCAACTCGCACATCCTCCAGCAACAGCCCCCCGTTACCTGATCCACAGCACAGCACAGCACAGACAAACAGCCAAAAGAGCACGGGCTGAGGCTCACACAAAGCAGCCCAGTGCCCAC
>WBMW01003851.1:649332-662180 GCA_013396635.1 Penelope pileata
TGGATGTGCACACACTGTCATGCTGGATGTGCACACACTGTGTGATGGTGGATGTGCACACACTGTCATGCTGGATGTGCACACACTGTTGTCGGATCCACACACACTGCTGGTGGATGTGCACACGTCAGAGAGAACGTGCGGAGGTGCAGCTGCGCAGGTGCCATCAGCACAGCTCCGTTAAGCAGAGGCTCAGGGAACCTCAGGGCAAAGCACTGTGGGAGCGGCCGCCTCTGAGCACCGCGCGGCCCCGCCCCGGGCCCACCGCCACCCCCGGGCCCCTCCAGGTCCCCACGGCCGCCCCACAGCCCGCGGCCCCCCCCCCCATCCCTGCCCGCTCCAGGCCCAGCTCGGCCCGGCAGCGCCTGAGGGCCCTCCCCGACCCACAGCCGTGCCCCGTGGGCCCTGCCCCGGCCCCAAGCACGGAACCGGAGCGCAGATCCCCAAAGCCGCGGCCCCTCACCGGGTACCGGGGCACCTCCCGTCACTCAGCGCCGCCGCGCTCCCCGTCGCCACCGGCCGCCGGCGCCATGCCTCGCGAGGCACTCTGGGAAGCGTAGTTCTAGCGCCGCTCCAGAGGCGGAGCGGAGAGGGGATCGTGGACTACAAGTCCCAGAATGCTCAGCGCTACGGGGTCCAGAAGGACCCTCACCCCAGTCCGCAGGCGCAGTAGAGGGGATCCGCGTCGCTGAAGTGGCGCAGCGCGTTGGTCAGGAC
The DNA here is from genome assembly GCA_013396635.1 of Penelope pileata. NCBI lineage: Eukaryota > Metazoa > Chordata > Aves > Galliformes > Cracidae > Penelope > Penelope pileata. Next base: position 650,050 of record WBMW01003851.1, read on the forward strand.
CGGAAGTGGCTGCCCGGAAGGGCGGAAGTTGGCTTAGTGTCATGGCGGCGGCGCTGTGGGGGAGCGGGAGCTGAGTGGGGCCGCGGCCGCTGCCAGCCCCGAGGCGGGGAGGCCCGGGCTGCGGCCGCGAGCGGACCCGGGGGGCCGGCGGCTGCGTCTGAGGGGATAAGCGGAGCGGGGGTGCTGCTCCCAAAGGTGCATTGCCCAGGACACTGCTCCCTCCTGGAGCACACTGAGTTCCCTTGAAGGCCGCGGTGAAGCGCTCCTTTACTTCGCCGAGAATGGACGAGGAGAGCCTGGAGGCGGCCATCCAGGAGTACCGCGCGCAGCTGCAGCAGGTGGAGCGGGCGCTGGGCGCGGGCCTGGACCCGGCCCAGCATTCCGACCTCGTCCGGCTGCGGGAGGACCTGGGGCAGCTGATCGAGCTCACCGAGGGCAGCCTCGTGTCCGTGAGGAAGAGCCGGCTGCTGGCTGCCCTGGGTGCCGACCCCGCCTCCTGCAGCCCCCCGGGAGGTGCCCCGGAGCTGGGTGCCGGCGCGGACAGCTCTGCCCAGGATGAGGAGTACGCTGCCTTCAGGGAAGCCATGGCCGAGCTGGGGGCTGCTGGCAGCCCTGCGGCCGACGGCAGCGAGAGAGCGGCGAGGGGGGGCGAGGAAAGCGAGGAGAAAAGCGGAGCGAAGGGCAGCGAGGAGGAGGAAGAGTACGACAGAGAGGAGGAGGAGGAGGAGGAACTGATCGGGATGAAGGTTAAAGCCCCGTACTACAGCTCCTGGGGGACCCTGGAGTACCACAATGCCATGATCGTGGGGACAGAGTGCCTGGAGGACGGCAGTGCAGGAGTCAGAGTGCTGTATCTGTACCCAACCCACAAATCCCTGAAGCCGTGTCCCTTCTTCCTGGATGACAAGTGCAGATTTAAAGAGAACTGTCGGTAAAGGAGAGGAAGGAGGGGGAGGGGCTGTGTCCTTGCTGTTGCTGAAGGCAACGTCCCGTGCCTGGGTTTTGTAGCCAGTGGGATTTTGCCTTGTTTGTGTTTTTAAAACGTGTTTATGTGTGGTAACTGGCATCAAAGAGCTGAGCTGTCTTCTGCAGCTAAGGCAGAGGTGAAATGGAAAACCCCGTGGGCAAGCTGCAGAGATTTTACCTGGTCACTCAAATGGCTAATTAGTAACTGGTTAATGAGTTACAGCCACCAAAGGTTTTATGTTGCTGGTGCATGCGTTCCAGTTGCATGGAGATGTTGTAGGGTCTCCATCCGTGCAGAGCTTCACAACCAAACTGGATGAGGCCTTGAGCAACCTGCTGAGTCTTTGCAGCTGGCTGTGCTTTGAGCAGGAGGCTGAGCTGGAGGTCTGTGTGTGATCCTCCCTGTCTCAAAAGATCTGTGGTTGTTTTGTTTTGTTTTTGGTTTTTTGAATGGGTATCTCACTAGCAAAGAAAGCTTAATTTTCTGGGCTGGGATGCCTTCTTTGTTCCGTGATGTAAATGATGTGTTGAAGATGGAAATGGAATAACTTGTGTAGTTGAAATAATGCATGAGAATCCTTTTTAGCTGCTGGTGCAGATTCATCACTGCTGACAACATGTTTGTGTTTCCCGCAAAGAGGAAAGGCGTTTTTATTTGAAGCCTCTTCAAATGAGGCAGATCTAATTCCTTCTTCCCTGGCAGGTTTTCACACGGCCAGGTGGTCTCGGTGGAGGAGCTTCAGCCGTTTCAGGAGCCCAATCTGAGTGCTCTGGAGGTGGGCTCAGCCTGCCTGGCGAAACACAGCGACGGAATCTGGTACGCTGCAAAAATAACTGGTGAGTCCTCCTTGTGCGTGTTCTGCCAGTTCGGGGGGGAAATGAACACCCCTGCTTTAAGTAATTATAAAACTTGATGGTGTAGCTGTGGCCTTAAGCTGAAAAGCTCGAGATAGCTGGGAAAATGTTATGGGTTATGTCAGGCTTGGGAAGGGAATAGGATAGGAAACAGGAGAGAGACAGGTGACCTAAGAGCAGGGATGTATAAGGGAAGTGATGATGTAGTCTCTTCCCTTTCAGTGCTCTTCGTGACAGGTGTTGCAGGCTCCTGCATGCACATTAGGTTAGAATTGCGGTCATTTGTTCTTGGTTTTTAAGAAAAGAAAAAAAGCCCAGGAGCTGGCCCTGCCCGTCGACTGTTGATACAGGCTCACCCCTGCCCTGAGAAGGGAAGGGTGAGGGTTTAGTCTTTGACTCTTGCTAGGTGAGAGAGTAAGTCAAACTCCTCTTTAGTTCCACTTGTCAATAGCCCATCTTTCTTCGTTTTATAAATAGTTAAGGATTTATACTTTCTTAACACTTACTCCTTGGGCCTTCCTCCTCTCCTGTGTCATTTCCTGAAGCTAGCTGTGTGTTAGAAAGCCCTCTGCCACGTGTGTGTTGGGGATTTACTCAAAATCCTTGCTTTTCCTTCTGTAGATATTGACAGTGGTTACTACACGGTGAAGTTTGATTCCCTGCTGCTCAAGGAAGCTGTCGTGGAGGGAGATAGCATCATTCCCCCGCTGCGAAGTGAAGATGGTGCCTCATCTGCTGAGTCTGATGAGGACAGCGTTGATGATTCTGGTTATGCTAAAGGTGGGGGAGTGGTGAGGCTGTGAGCACAAGTGCCACGTGACCTAGGTCTGCCTTCCTGTCTGGGACCTGGAATTGCTCTCCTGGAGCTTTCATGGGAAGCGTCTCAGCTCTGATGAAAGAGTGGGCAATCTCTTCCTATGTTGCTGAAAGATGGAGAACATTAAGTATGTTACAGCTGCCGAGTGAAGTCTTTGTTCTGACTGTGGGGCTAAGGAAGGTCGGACGTTTCCGTGGGAAGCAGGTAGAGGGCGCAGTATTTTAGAGCAAAGTTCAAGCTCTGTTTTTTGAAGTGTGTGGCTGAGTTGAGCAAGTTAAGTGAAACAGGAGACTTCTGGTCTCTCTGGGACCTTCATGTAGTTGCATGACACAAGAGTAAGAAATCCCAGTCACAAGTAGTTGAACCTTCCAGTGCCTTGATGAATAACAGCCATGTCCTGTTTTACTACTGAAAGCTGACACAAACAGAGCCCCAGTGATTTCTGGGCTTACACAGACAGTGCAGTACCTGTGCTGCTGCCCCAGTCATGTCACAGGGACAAAGCTGTGTCCTGGAGCTCTTTAAATTTAGCCTGATAGAGATTATTGAATCCTGATCACACGTCATTAGCGTACTAGCCTGGGGAATCCTCATGCTACTCAATCAAAATACAAATATATACAAAATACAAGAATATTACATGCCACAGTGCCAAATTCTTACTGGGATGGCGTATGTCAATCCAACCACCCCAGAAGGAAGGAAAGGAAACAAAAACTTGTGGATGATTCTGCCTGGAACTGTGAGATGGTTTGTGCATTAAATCAAGTGAGATCTGTCGGGTAACTCACTAAGCAGTGTTTGTAAAATGCAGTGCAATAGGAACAAGTTAGGCTGGAGGGGCTGCTGAACGGTTCCGTGGTGAAGTACACTGTACTGAGGGGTTTTCATGTTCTTGAAGATTTTGCATTGCACCTTTGTTTCCGTGTGTCACTGGTTGGTCTCTTCTGTGCCGCAGTGATAGATTCAGGTGCTCCAGAGAATGGGGAGTGGACTCCTGCGTGCAGTTCTGCTTTCGCTGGCTGGGAAGCCCACACTCGTGGCATTGGCTCCAAGCTGCTTGTTCAGATGGGATACGAGTTTGGAAAAGGTAAGGGCAGGAGGAGGTCCCGGTGGTGTGAGGGCCTGGCTGCCTCGTAATCTCAGTCTCGTGATGGATCCTAAAGCTAGTTAAGGCCAGGATTTCTGATGAGGCAGAATCTTGTCTTTGCTGAAGGGCCTGTTAGATAAGGCTTAAGCTGTCTGATGAATCACCCCTGGGTGGAAGTGTTAGCAGGCAAGAAGAGATAACTATTTAATTGAAGTGCAGGCACATGTGTGCGCCAGCCCCTGTGTGGTAATAGCAAAAACTGGAGGCATTTAGAACCATGGTCAAGTTAATGATGAAAGCCGTGAGAACTGTTGTATGAGCTGTTCAAAGGCTTTAGGTAGAAGGGAACTGATCTATGAAGCTTCTGATGTCTGTGTTAAAGCATCTCCTGGCTCTAGACACAAACTTCAAAGCCTGCTGAACTAGCTTCTTCCTACACAAACTGTATGGAGCCTTGGGGGCTTTAGGAGGCCAGTCTGCTCCTTGATTTGTCTCTGGTTCTCCCAGAGAAACCAAACCAGTTTTAAGAAGAACCTGGTTTGAGAAGCTGAGGATGTGAGACTGAACCATGCTTCACAGAAACTGGCCTGGCAGTTGGCCTTGGGCTTTTTATCGCGTATCTCCTGCTGTAGAAGGCTCATGCTGTCACACCCACCCTAAGTGAGCTGTGGCTTGTGCTGGTTCCCTTGACATGGATGGTAGTTAGGACATTTTGTACCTCAAAAGCCTGTTTGCTTGTTCAAAGCTTGTCACTGTCAGTGTGAGTTTGTGGGAGGAATTGACTCGAAGAGGGGATTTCCTTCCTTGCAGGAATCGCTCGGTGACTCTCACGGCTTTTCCTTCTCAGGGCTGGGGAAGAATTCTGAGGGCCGAGTGGAGCCGGTGCAGGCGGTGGTGCTTCCTCGAGGGAAGTCCCTCGACCAGTGTGCTGAGGTGCTTCAGAAGAAGAAGCAGGGGAGGCTGGAGCCTGGCAATTCGAAGAAATGCCGAGCGAAGGGAAATAATGCTGGCCAGTCCCCGGCGGGCAGCCGCAAGCCGCCCCGCAATGTGTTTGACTTTTTGAATGAGAAACTGCGAGGGAAGGGCGCTGGGGAGAAGGCTGGGGGCACAACGCTGCCAGAGAGGAACAGCAAAGAGATCTATCATGCCAGCAAGAGCACCAAGAAGGCCCTGAGCGTCCGCCTCTTCCAGACAATGGAGAAGATTGAGCAGACACAGAGGGACATCAAAGGAATCCAGCAGGCCCTGGCGCGCAACATTGGGCGGTATGAAAAGATTTTCTGTGGGGCTGCAGGATGAACTGAGGATTCTTGGTGTGTCTGGGAAGGGGTGGGATTGAAATGAGATGTGGGAGGAACCAATTAACCTTCTGTATGAGACCTGAGGGGAAGTAGAGGGAGAGAGCCCTTAACGTGTGCTTCAGCCCAGCTTGGACACTGACACGTCTGGAATTCAGGCTGTGGTGAAGAGAGGAGCTCTCTGAGGAAAAGTACCACAGTCCTTTCCTTCCCTTGCCCATCTCTGCAGCATTGCAGGAGGACATTTTGTAGCCCAGGCTGTGCTGAGCATCAGATCCTTGCTGCCTTTCAGCAGGACTCTTGGGCTAATCCCACAGGAAAGGGTAGAGCCTCCTGGGATGGTGGCAGCTCTCTGGTCTTACTGTGCAGGATCACATTGCTGTAATGCTTTCTGCTTTCAGGCACAGCGTTGCTACAGCTCAGCTGGAGGAGAAGCTGGCTAACGCACACAAGCAGCTGGGGCAGCTGCAGGCCCAGGAAGCCAGTCTGCAGCGGGAGCAGAAGAAAGCAGACACACACAAGAAGATGACTGAGTTCTAGTCTCTGAGGAAGGCAAATGACTGCGGTGGTTTATCCTTCTAGCCAGCCCTTGTGCTCATGACCTCAGAGCCTGGGTGAGCCATCCTGCTCCCCTGGGTCTCAGGCTGCCTGCCCAGCCCAAAAACTGGGCTGAAAAGCAGCAGTTTCTGAAACTACATGCTTCTGAGCTCTGCTGGGAAGGGGAGGAGCCCACGTCCGTCCAGCCCTGAACCTTGTACAAGGACTAGCTACAAGAAATACAATTCTCTGCTATCTTGCACACTTCTTCCCTCTCTTATCACTGCAGTAGCCAGAGTGTGTAGCTGCTCAGATGATAACACTGCTGGCTACGAACCAGCTGAGGAGGGCCTCTGAAAGCCCCACATCCTGCCGTCAGCTGCGGCTTGTGTGTGCAGCCAACTGATGAACACCAGTGGAGGCAGGGTCCCAGGCACATTCTGGCAGAGCAGCAAAGACATATGCCAGTTGAAAACAACAAAGGCAAATTGCTTCAGCTGCTCTCTACCTTCTGTTCTTTGCTGTGGGGTTTATCTGAGAACTTTTCTTTTTAAGAGTAGTTTCTCATAAACCCAGTGTAATGCATAGACAGAAAACTGGCAGCTTGGAGGTGGGTCCTGGAGGCCTCAAGCATCAAATTTCTTCAGTGTGACTGTAAGAGTATCCCTAGGACATGCTATAGCCTAACTGGTTGACTTGGCATGGAAAGCTGCGTCGTTCCACAAGTAGAGTGCCAAAGCTGGGGGAGTAAGACAGCAGAGTAACAGATTCTCAAACCTCCTGGCTAGGAACAACACTACGGGGAGCCTTGAGCTTCTGCCATTGTTGCTTGAGTTTTTCTCTCTCAAGTGGCTCTCTGAATGCAGATCCTTTTATCAAGAAACCTCAGGACCCAGTCCCAGGTCAGACTGTGCCCTGGATGAGCACAAGGACCAGGAGGGCTCTATGTGCTGAGCGCACAGCCCTGCCTGGGAGAGCTTCAGGCTGTGCTGGAAGCAGGCCCAGCGAGGTGCCCAGCCCTGCAGCATGGACAGCCCTCAGACAGGAGGGATGTCCTGTCCCCAGGGTTGGGTTCTGTGTTGGCTGCAGCTGGCCCTTACCCTGGAGGAGAGATGGTGATTTCATCAGACTCTGGTGGGACTTGTGCATTGTAATTGTGTTGTGTTTTTTTTTTTTAAAAAAAAAAAAAAGTTAGCAATTTCATGCCAGTATCTTAGGGACGCATTTTTTTCTTAATTAAAAAAAAAAAATCCATTTCCTTTTATTCTGAGTCATTTTTTCTAAGGAAAAACTTAGCTTCTTTAATGCCACCTTTTTTTAAGTCTATTTCTAAGAAAATTGTGAAGCTGCCAGCTCTGGCAGGGCTGCACCACCTTGTAGGGCCAGCCCTGTCTGATTCACTGCCAAACTAACCAGAAAAATCTAAGGCAGAAGGAGATAGGATCAGAGCTGATATGTGATGCAGGCACACCTCAGAACACAGAGCAACAGCAAAAATAAACAAGATGAATATCTTCAGGAAACCTGTTAGTGTCTGTTTCCTCCTGGAAAGCAATTGGGTTCTGCTGTGATGGGCACCGAGCAGATGTGAGTGCTGACGTGGGCTGCCCTGAGCACATCAGCATCCGTCAGTTTCTAGCTCTGTTGGCTGGGGACTCTTCATTGTTCTGAATTTGTGTCCTCCACGCTCTGGGTTTAACTCAAGGGTTTAACAATGGTTGCTCCGTGCCCTCCCTTCCCGAGATGTCTGTTTGCTTCCCACGCTCAAGCGTTGAGTGGTGACAGGGATTAGTGTGCCCAGCTTAGCATGGGTGCTTGAGTGGCCCATGACTGATGAGCCGGGCAGAGGAGCTTCTTGGTTTGGTTTTGTGCTCTGACACTCTTTGGTATAATCTCTGACAATTGGGGTGTGTTAGCCCCGTGTCTCAGTTAAGCCGTGTTTTGACCTTTCCTTGGGATTTCCCACATTCACTTTTCAGACTCCCGTTCAAATGGCTGCTGCCTCCCACCCAGGATGTGTCCCTGGTGAATAAAGATACATGTATTTTTTCCTTTGTCCTTTTAAGGCGCTGTTCATTTGCAAGGTAATGATGACATGTGGCAACCCATTCTTTCCTTATATCCACCTGGGGATCGCCAGCTGGCTCCAAAACCCGCTCTGCAGGGCCAGGAGAGCGGCAGAGGGTGCTCTCACGAGCTGGGTGCCTGCAGAGCCCGCTTGCAGCCAAGGCGGGGAGAAACCCAGCCCGAAACAACACGCTCTGCAGGCCAGGAAGCGAGCTGTGGTCTTGTGCTGCATGGTATCTGCACAGAGAGCAGCTGAGAGCGAGCTGGAGAGGAGTGGGAGAGCTTGGATCGAGATGCTTGAGATGTTCGGGAGCCCCTGATTAGGAATAACCCTGGGGGATAACAGAAAATTCTCCAGGTTGACTGGCAAGAAGGAGAGCATGGTTGGATTCCTGGTCTTCGCACTCACCAGCTTTTGAGTCTGCAAAGTAAGTGGCGGTTGCTTTCTTGCCTCGCAAACGGGTATCTGCAGCTAAACCAGGGCTGGAAAATACTCAATCCCGACAGGAGCCGTGGTGTTGTCGGCGATGCTGCTGCAGCTAGCCGGACTGGACAGGCAGGATTCCTATTTTCGGTGCTTCAGAGCTGAAGCACGGGCTGGGTAAAGCTTCTGGGTGGCTGCAGGGAGGTCTGCACGCTGCGTGCGGCTTCAGGGCTCGTCGTGCTGGCAGCTGCGCTTGGAGAGGAAGCAAAGGGCCTTGAACGTGGCAGCACTGCTGGGTCCCAGGGCTCCAATCTAGAGAGGAGTGAGTCCATGGTGCACAAATTGCTGAGTTCAGAAGTGTGGGGCACTGTTTTCAAGAAAAAAAGATAAATCCAGAGACCTTCTGGGGAAGGGTCTAGATGCTTTGCTTGCATCCGTAGCAGCTCTCGGGGGAAATGCTGAACTGCCTGCAAGTGGGGTCTGCAGAGGCTTGAGAGAGTGTCATCATCGACACATTCTGCCTTCTGTCGGTCTGAAATTGTGTAGAACTGTTCTGAATTTGGGGCGAGAAAGCCGCGGTGGCAGGCAGGTTATTCTGGAAAAACACGCATCTCCTGCGTCCCCCCGTCCTGCGGGCTGGAACGTGGCTTCTGGGTGTGCTGCTGGGGCTCGGCACAGCACAGCATCCATCCACAGGTTCTCTGCTGCTTGGAAGCCATCTCCCTGCCCCAGCGACCAGCTCCCAGCGGCTGCAGAAGGGTGGGAAGGAAGAGCGCTGGAACCCAACATGGTGTGGGCAGAAGGGTCGCTTGCCTTATGGTTGTAAGGTTATTTTTGTGCTCTCTCAAAAGCCAGTCCAGTGTAGTGGCAGTGATTGCTGCTTAGAAGCGTTTGTCCAGGCTTTGTGACCTTTGGGTCGGGCATTTAGGGACGTGGTTGGCCCTTTCTAGGCGGCCTCAATGGGAGTTTGAAATCTCCACGCAGAGCGGAGGGAGGGAGAGCTGCTGCCTGCTCCTCGTCTGAAATATTCTCAAGATTTACTGATTGCATCCCATCACCTAGGGCAGGTTAAATGTCGTTGACTGTTAACGAGGCTTTCACTTTTCATAATTGGGGAAAAAAAAACAACCCTAGTTCTGCTTGATGAGGCTTTTTTCAGTACAACTCCCCTGGGTACTGAGCGTGTCGGTGCAGCCCCATTGGCCATCGTGGGTGCAGAGGGGCTCGTGGTGCTCGGCCTGGTTCCCTCAGTGCTCCGTGGCCCTTCCTCTCGCCACCCTGTGCCGAGTGGTGCGTGCAGCTCTGCCCGGGCGAATCACAGGCCGGGCAGAATCGTCAGCAGCAGACCTTCATCTCACAGGAAATCTGATTTCGTTGTCATGAGGCCCGGCTGAGAAACTCAAGCTTTCCATAACATGGGTTTTTAGGAGCCAAACCCTCCCGCATCCCACGGTAAGCAGCCTGGTTCCTCCATGGTTCTGCTGCTCGGGCATCCCAAAATGCAGCGATTCCCCGGTGCACCCAAGGAGCCGCTGCCATTTTTGGAGCCAGCACCTTGCGAAACGCCGTCTGCTGCGGCTCCTGCGCAGGGAGCAGCCCCGGGGCCCGGAGATCAGTGCCCTTCCTGGCAGGGAACCCAGCTGCACGTCTCTGAGTGTTGAAATCCTCTGCCCTGCAAACCTGCTCGGTCTCATCCCAGCGCTGGGCTTCCTGCGGTCGGGTCTAAATTGGGAATGCTGGGAGAGCCAGCGTGCTGTCCCCAAACGGCTGCTGAACCTGAGTGTGCTGAAGAGCATAAAAAATGGACTTTTTTTTAGGTCAGACAGGCAGGAGCAGCCCCAGACCTCCAGCACAGCGGAGGGGGTCTGCAAAGTGGGTCAGGAGCACTGCTCTGAGAGAACCCGAGCTGAGGAACTCTCCTCATCCTCAAACCTTAACAACCCTGGGTCGGCAGAGCCGCCATGGGCCGAGCTGTGCTTCCCCCAGCGTTGGTGGCTCATGTTCAATGCCCACCCGGATCAACCCGGTTATGGCTGCTCCCACCCCCAGTCCTCTCGCAGGCCGTAATGAGCCAAACGAGCTCAGCCAGCGCTGCCGCCCGCCTTGCTGTAATCCCCGTAATGTATGCTCAGACAGAAGGCGGTGTTGGCTAATTAAAACGTCGCTGAGAGCGCCGAGCTCCCTTCCCAGCTCTGATGTGAGCCGGTCTGCCCGGCCCCGCAGCCTCCCCGTCTCCGTTTCCCCGCTGAAATAATTGCTGTCCGGGGTTATGGCCTGAAGCCGGTGAAGTTCCCGAAGGTGTGGGAAGCTGTGAGATACAAAGGGCGAAGATGTGCCCGTTTGTTTGGGTATCGACGCACCGAGCAGGGCTGTGTGTGGCACCGGGAGCGCGGGGCGGAGGGGTGCGATGTGGCCCCTCCATGGGGACGAACCTCGGCCCTCGGGGCCCTGCTCCGCCATGTTGTAAGGGAGGAGGAGGCCGAGGTGTCCGGCCCCGCTGCAGCACAGGGGTTGGTGCAGGGGACTGGGGCCTCTCGCTGGGCCTGCTCTGATCTCTGTGCTCAGGGCGTGATGGGATGGGGTGAGGAGCGTGGCCTGTCCCCGGGGCCCGATGCCGCCAGCCGCCATGATGGCGTCGCTGGGCCGTGGCCTGCTGGGTGCTGCTGGGCACCCACCCGAGGGCCTTGTGGGGTGCACAGAGCGAGGAGTGGCTGCTGTAACATCAGTGCTGCGGTCCTCTCTTTGTCTCCCTGGGCCATCCCATGGCCCACGGTGGGGTCACAGCACTGTAGCACTGTCACTGAGGCCACCCTCGGCGTCCTGCACTGTCCCCAGTGTCCTCCATGACCTCGCTGAGTGCCTCCCGGCTCCTCTGCCCCCACGGCTCCCCTGCTCCGTGCCCAGCCCTGGTGTCCCCACGCTGACAGTTTGGGGTGTCTGCAGGCTGTCTCCTTTTTAAGATCTCGATAGTGACTCGGGAGATGAATTCTGTGTTCTTTGTTAAAAAGAACCAAAATCCGGAGCAGCGGAGCCTCCAGGAGGGCTGCAGCTGCCCAGAAAATGGGGTCCCGGTGCCTGTCCCCTGCCGAGGCTGCGAACAGCATCCCAGGACCCCCTGCCCTGCAGCCACACCGCAGGGTCCCAGCTAGGGAGGGGACATTGGGAGCAGTGCCCCATCCCCACTTGTGTTTTCTCTCCCCAGAGTTTGGCCCCACGGTGCCCTTGGATTCAGCTGCCCCATGGCTGTGGCACATGGTGAGGGGCTGCCAGGACCCCCGCCCCTGCCAGCCCTCGCCGTCCTGGCGCTGCTCGGAGCCCTGGTCTACCTGTGTGCCCTGTGTGCTGCCTGCCGACGGTATGCACCCAGTGCTGGGGGTGCTCTGGGGCTGCTCCCCACCTTGCCCGGACCCCATGCTGCACCAAGGGGGGTCCTGCACCCCAAGGAGCCCCAGATGGGGACGAGGCTGCGGCAACAATGCTGGGGGTGATGGTGGGGGGATGCTGGGAGGGTAATGGTGGGGGTGATGCTTGGGGTTCTCGGGGTTCCCAGGCACTGGAGCCATGCACCCAGCGGGGTGCAGGATGCAGGCGAGCCCCCAGCACTGACCCTGCTGCAGGGCTGGAGGAGGAGCAGGGGGTGGGTTTGGGGTGCTGCAGTGGGGAGGGCTGGGGTCCCGGCACCCACTCAGCAACCACTCAGCCCTGCTTTGCCCGCAGCCATGGCCGGAGGAAGAAGGTCCCTCCGGACGGCGTGAAGCTGGTGGACGAGGTAAGGGTGTGCGCAGGGCCCGGGGCAGCTCCGGGTGTGCTGGCCAAGCCCTGACCCCGTGCATTTCCCCCATGCAGTCCCTGCTCAGACAGACGCAGCTGCGCTCGCTCAGCAAATCCGACACGAGGCTGCACGAGCTGTACCGCGTGAAGGCCAGGGACGACAGTGAGTGCCCCCAGCATCCCACCCCACGCACCCCCGTGCCGCAGTGCCGGTGTCCCCACGTCCCCATCTCCTCCCCTCTCCCTGCAGACCAGCGACCGGCCAGCCTGGATTTCCCCCCCACCTCGCCACCCCCCGGCTCCGAC
>WBMW01003852.1:0-82335 GCA_013396635.1 Penelope pileata
TCTAGCTGAATGTCTGGCAGCATTCGTGGCAGTGTGGGTCTGTTTGGCCCCAGGCTGTGGGTTCAGCACAGGCTGCCCTCGAATCCAGCTGTCTCCATTTCTGCATCCCTGATACTACGCAGCCTCTCGACCGTCTCCTGCAACTGAGCCACATGATGCAGGAGGTCCTCCAGCTGGGTACACCTGGTGCAGGCTAATCTGCTACCCACCTCTGCTCCAGGAGAGAGACCTACGCACTTCCCACAGCCGGGGGTCTGCACTGCCACGTCTTCCTTCGGCAGCTCCGTCTGGGTGGAGGCGTCTGCCCTCTCCGGGATAGAGAGTGCAGACCGCCCTTCCGGAGCCGCAGCCTTAGCTCGGCGGCGGGTGCTCACCCTTCTGCCTCTAGGGTCAGTCAGAACAAGCTGCAGCACGCCGTGGGCGGTACTCGCGCTAAGCGCCCCTTCCTGTGCCCCCTGAGGCTTTTTCAAGGATAAGGGCGTGGGTGCGATTGCCGTTGCCCTGGCAACGCCCACGCCACGTCAGCCTCTCTCACGAGTGCTGCCGGGATCTGCCGGGTCGCTCCGCTCTCACGGGGCTCTCCTGGCAAAGGAAGCTCCTGAAACCCCCCTTGTACCTCAAGATCTGCCGCTGCGGCTCTGGCTGCGCCGGTTCCGAAGCAGCTGACCTCGGAGACTGAGTGAGGTTCTAAGTGAAGTTCTGAGATTAACATAAGATACTGGCAGGGTGAAAAGGACAAGTATTTGATAACTGTTGATCTATTACTTAGAAATTAAGAATGCCATTCCAAATGAGGAATGAAGAAGAGTGACATGATGTAACTTTTTTTTATCTGGAGACATTATTCTATGTGAGTACTGAAGCAAGTGTTAAAACGTAGTCTGCAACATTTAATGTGCTCATCTTCCCTTACTCACAGAGAGAGAAACTAATCATTATTTCTCCCATTTTTCCAGTGGTAAAATGTAGTGCAGAACAGTTATACTAACCAGAATAAAGCTGGTGAAGACGTACTCAGGAGCTCTGACCACTCTCCCTTTTAAGTAAAATCAGAAATGGGATATCTGCGAAGGTTACACATAAAATTGTTCATGTGGCACTTCACTTGAGCCAAGGTAAACAAATGAACACAATGTAAGTTAATCTCATTCTCTTCAGTCTGCCTAAACTTTTATTAGAAAGACGAACAACCAGTGAAAATTTGCCCAAAGTTTCAAATAGCACATGTATTTCTCAGCCTTTCTGAGAAAGTTCTATAGTGCCTAGGCCAAGTTTTGGGACATGACAACTGCAATGCTGCCCTTATGAACTCACTGTCTCTGACAGCTTAGCTGTCATACACCCTTGTGAACTGCAGTCACACTTCTGTGATATAAACACCTGCTATTCTTGCAGCTCATGACACAGTACGCAATCTCAGTTTGCATGCCACTGGAGACACTGTACCTTATTGTCATTAAAAAAATCTACTCCCACCTCTCGGACTAGAAGAACTGTCGTAATGCCATGAATAGTCTTGAAAGAAGAAAAAGTTTCGAACTCCAAATAATTACATCTCGTTCCAATTATCATTAGCAAATACAAGTCCCTTCTCAGAAGGTCAGCAACAACTTTTCTCCCAGTATATCATTTAAATCATAAGGTTGAATGTTGATCATCTGGTCTGATTATACACTTGATTACAAGATAATCCCCTGAATATTGCATGCAAGAATGATAGTACAGCATCCAGGCAGTAAGGTAACTTGAGTAGTTGAGATACAGCCTTATAAAAAGGTTTCCACACTTACCTCCTACATAAAAGCACTGCAAAGCTTTGCAGATATGGAGACTCTCAAAGAAACCACCTCCAGGAAATTCTAATCCTTGAAGTAAGGGGTTTTCAGAGAGGGCTGACTATTGCAAAGCCCCATTTTGTTTTCAGTTTTTTCTTCCTCTCCTCAGCTGCCTTCTGGGGAGTTTGGACAAAATATGTTGGTACGTTGCTTGTTGATGCATTACTGAACATGAAGACAAGTTGCTGAACTTCCAGCAGAGAATTTCAATGGTTTCTCATGTCATGTGAATTTTGCATTTTCCCCCCTCTTTTTTTCTGTGATGGTAATAACCAAAACAGATAGTTTGGCTAATTAGTTTCAGTCTGTGGTCTACTTAAAGCAGGATCAAGCCAGGATGAAAATAGCTGCTAGCTTGTCACAACTTAAGCCTGTACAGAAGCAGATTATGCACGTGATCAGCACAGTCGCATCCAATTAGCACAGCTGCAACTTCCAGCCAAACCTCTGGGCAACATGGAAACTTGTGTACCTGGTAAGTTTATTCTCTGCTTCATTGTTACTTGCTGCTTGCGAAGCTGAATAGATGGAAAGGGGGGGCGGGGAGGGGCAGAGAAAGGAATACTTTGAAAGGACTTCTGTGTCTTCTTTCAGGGCATTTCTGAAAAAAAAAAAAAAAAGAAAAAAAAATTAAAAAAGAAAAGCTTGTGGCCCCAGTTACATACAGGCAGCTCAGAGAAAAAATGCACAGAATTTGTTTCCTCTAAAGTCCCAGGAGTGCTCCTGTGGGACAGCATCATGATCCATTTAGAAAAGACAGTCATGAGGGAAATGCTTTTTGCTGGACCTCTGCTTCTTTCCTCTGTATTTCCCATGCTGCAGTGCAATTGGGGAGACAGCAATATCCTTTTTCAGATTACAATGTGCAGCAGTGAGCTTTTAGTTCCCATATGCAAGGAATGAATCAGCTCAGTGTGTAAAATCTTTTGGTTTTGAGTTCCTAGAGTACAAGTTTAGAATGATCTTCCATGATAATATTATGGCACCGTTACTTTATTTCTACAGATGACAGCTCTGTGGTTATTCCCGGGTTAGCTCATTGTTTCTGGAACTTGTATTTCTGCTGTGAACTTCAAACTATTGTGAAGCTCAGGGAGTCCTGCTATTTCTGTGTTCTCCAATCCAATCCCCTTCATAAAATCATTTACATAACAAATCACAGAGTGCAAACAGCCATTAGATTTAAGGCTTGACTTTGTAATGTTACTCCACTGTCCTTTTCCTATCCCTGATCCTTCATTGTTTGAGTTAACCCTGATATACACTTAATGTGGGAAAAATGTGTCTTCTGTAATCTCTATATTTGAAGAAGGATTAGGAAAAAGAAAAAAAATGAGCTTAGTCTGTGAAGTTTTACACACAGTTATATTATACAGATACAGCTCCATTAGGTCTTTGGTTAATGCAACTACTCACAAAACAGCTTAAGTTTTTAGTTTATACTGTTTGGTTCCCTCATCTTTCTCCACAGCTCTCCTTGCTTCCTTCATTCTTTACCATTGATGCGCATAGTCTTTCATCCCTTAAAAGACTCTCAGGCTCACAGTATGAGTCAGAGGCAAGTATCTCCGTTAACCCAGGTGCATTCTTCCTGTTCCTAATGCTAGAGGTGAGGGCTCCTGCTTATGAGGGTCTACCAAAGGTGTGCAACTACACACTTCTACATTTGTGTCTGTGGCCAGTTATTCAGGCAGGTTCATGCCAGTAAGGAGTGTGTTCCCAGTTTGCTGCTGCTGTCTGTCTGAAGTGCTGCAATGCTATTGTTTCTGGTAACAGTTCAGGGACAGGCTGTCACAGCCCACAGCATGTTCTCTACTCCGTGTATTTAGCTGGTGACATTAAAGACATCAGCTGGCTGAGAAGGGCAGCTCCCTCAACAAATGGAGTTGCTGCAAAGGAAGCTGCTAGCAAGGACCTACATCTCCTTTCCCTGGGATCTACTTTTAAAAGCTGAGGCTTCACAGCTGATTCCAACCAGTGCTATACATCTCAGCTGAGCAGCAGCTTTGTCTGTTTTCCATTTTGAATTTTCATCGGTTCATCTTGGTCCTGACTTGGCCCTGGTGGCTTAGATTCCGGCTTTGACCTTGGACCTACCTCGTCACTGCTGCCAGGGTATTGCTGAGCTATGTCTGACCCTGATCACTTTTTCTGGCTATGTTCCTGATCTAGACTTGCTGCTCTGCGCCATGTTTTTGGGTTCACTTGCTGCTCTGCTCCATCACGCTCTGCTCCCAGCACCCTTTACCCCGTGGAGCAGGTGCCCCTAACTGCTAACTGTCATTTTTTTCCCTAGGATGCCTTCATAAGTATTGTTATTATCATCTGTGCCAGTAACTCCTTAAAGAATCAGTGACTATGTATTCATGCAAAGGGACAGAAAATTATGGACAGGATATTCTGTCTTACTGCATTTTAAGAGCTTCCTGAAACATTAGTCTCAAAGTGCATGGTGATGTGGGAAAAAGCTCATTTTGTGCCAGAATTCAGCACACAACTCCACCAAACTCAACAGAGCTACAGCAGAGCATGCTTTCCTCCATTGTGTTTTCAAGACTGCCACTAGTGCTCTTTAAGAACTGTAAAAATTAAAAACAGACAATGTTTCTGGATTGTCTAATGCTCTCACCAGTAGCCAATAGGAAAATTCTGCAACGTGATGCAAATGAAAGCTAACTTCAGATTAGAGGATATGCAGACTAACCTGGAAAGGAGGAACTTAGAGGAAGCTTCCAGGGAGTGGAAGTATAGATGTGGCTTGCAAGAACCAAAAAGTGATAAGACGAGATCAGAAATGGAACAGTATTTCTAAGGCTTACTGCAGAGCACAACTCCATACAATCCACTGTACGATTTCCACCTTCATCACACTCACCCAACCATATTCCCTGGGCTAGCACACCTCCCTGGGAATGATGTTGGGGATGCAACAAAGGGGACAGTCACAGATGGAAAACATACACTTCTCTTGAAAGAGAGAAGCAGCAATATATTCATTGATATAGCATAGAGATTTAACAAATCTTAATCGTAAATAAGATAGCAACTTAAAAAGATTTTAAATGGCAAGGTACACTTGATTATTTACTGCATGGAGGATAGAGTTAAGCACATTCATGCAAGAAACCCTCCTACTGAATCAAAAGGTTCAGAGTGGACCCTCTTGCTTTCTAAACTCTTGGAACTGCAGAGGTAAGGAGACTAGGTGTGGATGAATCTACCCTTAGTCTCAGACTTGGTCAATGGTTTGTATCTGAGGGGTTGTATGTGCACAATCAATCAAAGATTGTCTCTCAGTGAAGCTAACCAAGCTTTAAAAACTGTTAGACACTTACCAAGAATCTGCATCGGCAAGGAGTCTCTTGACATCAAGGTGTAAGGGAATCAGGCGTGACCTCAAGAGGCATCTCTACTCAAGGGGAGATCCTGTTGTGCAGCCAACTGACATACGGTAGAGCTCAAGTGTCTCTTCATCTGCTCACTATTTATAGGGTAAGATGGTTGACTTATTTTGTGATTCATGCTCAATTGGCCCTCGGCTGTTGAACAAGGTGTCTGCCATCAGTTATTTTAGCATGCAGTTTGAGCCACTGTTGTGGTCATTATCTATCTGATCAAGGCCTTGAGAGAACACACGTATACCATGATATATCCTCTTATTTATACATTGGAGGGATGCTCTGAAAGTAATGCCTCCTATTTCATTATCTCGGCCCATAAAGTCAGAGGCAAATGTTGGTTGGATGGCAGTAGAGGTTGAACCTTCCTGCCAGTAATTCATTATATTTTGTTACTGTGTGACAGACAGCAGCAGAGGGACAGTCTGACAAAATAGTGTCTGACATGCAAATGTGTATGAAGCAAAGGTGTGTAGTTCAATTCCACCATGGGGAAAAAGTGGCACCCACTGGCATTCATCAATGCTTGCTGGACACTTATGGAGACCAAACAGTGGCACAGTGAGGTGGTTGGTGGCATGTTCTGGCAGTAGTGACAGCGATGTGGAAGACAAGCCACATTCTGGGTGGCTATGCACAGCTACCACTCCACGAAATGAAGAGCATCTCGATCAGCTCACCTCTGTGAATCAGCAGAGTACAATCAAGGAACTGTGTATGAAGCTGAATATCAACTTCAACGTGCTGGAAACAACGGCAACAATGTTGGAATATCATGAAATTTGCACCAGATGGGTCCCATGAATGCTCACATGGGAACAGAAAGAACACCACATGCTTACTTCACCAAGAACAGATTGTGCCTGACCAATGTGGTGGCCTTCTATGATGGAGTGACAGCATTAGTGTACAAAGAGAGGGCAACAGATGTCATCTACCTGGATTTGTGCAAGACCTTTGACATGGCTCCCTACCACATCCTTATCTCTAAATTGGAGTGATGGGGGTTTGAAGAGTAGACTGTTCAGTGGATAAGGAACTGGTTGGAAGATCACATCCAGAGGGTTGTTGTCAATGGCTCTATGTCCAGGTGGAGACTGGTCACAAGTGGTGTCCCCCAGGAGTCCATCTTGGGACTGGTGCTCTTCAATACCTTTATCAATGACACAGACATTGGGATTGAGTGTACCCTCAGCAAATTTGCTGATGACACCAAGCTGAGTGGTGCAGTTGACACAATAGAAGGAAGGGATGCCATCAAGAAGGACCTGGACAGGCTTGAGTAGTGTGGGTACATGAGAACCTAAAGAGGTTCAAAAAGGCCAAGAGCAAGGTGTTACATTCAGGTTGGGGTAATCCCAAATGTGAGTACAGACTGGGAGAAGAACTTCTTGAGAGCAGCCCTGCTGAGAAGGACTGGGGGTTCTGGTAGCTGAAGAGCTNTGGGTATTCAAGACCAGGTTGGATGGATTCCTGGACAGCCTGATCTAGTGGTTGGCATCCCTGCCCATGACAGGGAGCTTGGATCTAGATAATCTTTAAGATCCCTTCCAACCTAAGCTATTCTATGATACTAAAAGTTTGTTAGGACCTATTGAACCAATATGAGGCTGAAGGTGACAGTTTTCTGGATCGCATCATTACCAGTGATGAGAAGTGGTGTCACCATTGCAAGTTGGAGTCAAAATGGCTGTTGACTGGCAACATGTAAATTAAAAAAAAAGTTCTTGACACAGCCTTCAGTAGGTAAAATGATGTGCACTGTCTTTTAGGATAGAAAAGAAGTGATCCTTTTGGATTTCCTGGAACGTGAACAAGCCATCAACTCTGACTACTACATTGTGACACTGAATAAGCTGAAGGCTCAAACTTCCAGAGCCAGGCCAGGGAAGGAGACAGCCTTTTTCTTGCAACATGATAATGCCAGGCCTCTCACCAATTCGAAGACTGTGGAGCACATTGCCAATCTTGGGTGGACTGTCCTACCACATCCTCCATTCAGTCTAGATTTAGCACCTTCTGACTTCCATCTCTTTAGGCCGATGAAAGTTGGATTATATTTGCAACATTTTCCTAGTAACAGTGCCATCGTAGCAGCTATGGAACAGGGGGTAATCTCCACTTGTGCAGATTTTTATGAAGGTAGCATGCAGGCTCTTGTTCATAGCTGGCAAAAATCTATAGCTAATGGTGGTGACTATGTTGAAAAATAGTGTTTTGTAGCTCAGAATTTGCTCTATCAAATAATGTTATTGTGCTCTTTGTATCTGTTGTAGTTTCCATGCAAATAAACAGGAGACATTACTTTTGGAGCAAGCTACATACTTCCTTACGTAAAGCTTAAAGTGCCTTTTTCATCTTTGACTGGAGGATGGAAGGAATAACATGTTCACCAACCAGTGCTGCTAAACTGTGGATATTTGGAGCAACCTCACAGAAGTACATTTCTCCCTATGATGTTTGTCAGAAATGCAACTCTTTTGTAAAAGTTTACTGGTAAGAGAGGAAGATAAACAAAAGCAGGCCATTATGTGTGCCCTGAATCGCCAAGACATTTACGATGTATTCAGCAAGTGGTTGTGCTGGTCATAACCTGACCATCTGGACTACTCAGATTGGATTATTGGTTGTTACAGATTAATAGATATATCTCCTAATTAGGTTGTCTTCTTATTGTATATTTCACAAACGTGGCCCTTGAAGACACCCTCCTCAGCCCTTCCACTTTTGGCGGTGTTTTCTTCTTCATTATTACACTTTAGACAGGAAATTGGAATCTCATATGGTGAGGTCAGTTGGCACACGTGGCCAGCCCCTAAGTTTGCAAAAAAACTAAGCAAAATTTTGCAGAGAGACTAACTGAGCAAGTAAATTATTTCTGCCTATGAAATGGTATTGGAACTAGAGCTGGTTGATTGCTGAATGTCTTCTCTGAGCTCTACTGTGGAGGTACCTTGTCCTTGGAAGCCATTTGCAACTTCAGGATGCTTGAATGGAGAGAAGGTTCTGAGGCTAATTTTCTTAAATGAGTGTAGCTCTTGAATATTTGTTTTTAACTGGAATTCAAGATTCACTCTACTACTGTTCTCCAGGGTGTAGCTTTGGGGTGTGTGTTTGTGTGTGTACATACACACCACAAAGCTATGCATATGCTTGTGCATAAAAGAATACATACATACACATGCACATATATACACACACAACTTGTTTCTATTTATACCAATTCTTCTAGAATATTTACAGAATGAGAACATGAGGCCAGATGTCATTAAGGCTTACAAAGTAGAATGACGTCATTCAGCACCTGAAATAAAAGATCCTGAGGAGCTGCAGCACCATAGGCAGCACTGTCAAACGTGGAATGTCTTCAGACTAAAACATTTTGATTCAGTTAGCTTGATTCAGGAAGATGAAAAGCTTCTGTGTGAATAGGGGTCTTCCAAATTCTGACATGGAACCTGAATTTTCATCTGAAAACTTATTCTGACCAGAAGACCTTGACTGCCTCACCAATTTGCCAGTGTTAAGCTCAGGTTCATGACACAGTTTGTGAAGGCTGGGAAGCATAATGGAAATTAAATCATTTTATTATAAATGAAATGCAGATTTTTTTCCTAGGCACACCTAAAAGGACTAGGAAGAAAAAAGGTCTTTAATTGACCATGGAAAGGTCTTGTGAGATATCCCAGACTTAGACTGGTAATGCTGTGTGTAGCCCTCGGGAATGAAAATTTCACTTATTCATTATTTTCCTTGGAGCTTCCCTTGTGGCATCATTATGTGCTTCATTGAAGGTAAACAAGTTTGAATCTCCTTGAAAGATCAGAAGACTGGTGAGTCAACCTGCTGCATGGTTCAAGTGTAGCACTAATCCATTAGTGACAGGTCTCATAAGAGTAATGATAACTTTTAGGGGCTGCCCTCTCCCTGCTCAAGCATTTCCTTCTTTTACATTTTACTGGCTCCTCTTTTTGCACATGATGTTAGGTAAGTAGATTCAGTCTGTGTTGAGGATATAGAATATCAGCAGCAGAATACAGTGCCTCCTTTGACTCTTGAAAAATGAAAGGAATTGAAGGGAAATTATTTTAATTAAGGGGAAAATATGACTTCCAGAAACAATTTAGAAATTTTTTCCCCCTCACCACAAAAAAGAGAATCACACAGAGTTTAGTTATCATCGTCTTCAAGAATGGATCCCTTTAGATTTTCCTTAAATTATTTGAAGGTGATGGCTGCACAATTCTGTTTCCTGCATACAGTTCCCTCTTCAATTTTCTCTCTTTTGAAATGCTGTTCAAGATATTCCTGCCAGCAGTTCAAGCATATTCAACCTGTGGCCCATGAGATGCGTGCAGCCCAGTGGAGCTTGCATTGTGGCCCATTCCCTGCTGCCACACTGACAGCAGCTCTTCCCCACTGAGTGGCCCAGCCCAGACAGCACAGTCTGAGCTGAACCCAGAAAACAGGGAGTGCACAGTGCAGTGCTAACTTCAGCTCTAGAGCCCACCACACATACACAGTTGCATCAAAAAACGTGTGTGTTACACACGGTAACACACGTTGACGGTTGAGTAAAATGCACTGCTGATAATAATATTTCAACCTACTTAATGGTGTCTCAAAAGAACCCAAAAAAAGAAAAATCATGGATGAAAGAAGAGCGTTCAAAGAAAAATGTAATGATGAGTACTTTTTTGTCAAGACAATTAATACAGCACTATGCTTAATTTGCAAGGAAATTGTGTCAGTTTTCACATGCTGCCAAATTAAACAAACTTCAGGGAATCATAGAATCATAGAAACACAAGGTTGGAAAGGACCTACAAGATCATCATGTCCAACCATCCTCCTATCACTGTTACTAACCATTAAGCTACTAAATCATATCTTGTAGCACCTCATCCAGACGCTTCTTAAACAGCGCCAGGGACGGTGACTCCACCACCTCCCTAGGCAGGCCGTTCCAGCGCCTGGTCACTCTTTGAGAGAAAATGTTTTTCATTATATCTGATCTAAATCTCCCCTGGCGCAACTTGTGGCCATTCCCTCTCGTCCTGTTATTAGTTAACTGGAAGAAGAGGCCAAACCCCTCCTCATCACAACCTCCCTTCAGGAAGCTGTAGAGTGCAATGAGGTCTCCCCTGAGCCTCCTCTTCTCCAGACTGAACAATCCCAGCTCCCTCAGCTGCTCCTCATAAGACTTGTGCTCCTGACCGCTCACCAGTTTCATTGCCCTTCTCTGGACACATTCCAGGGCCTTGATGTCTTTCTTGTACTGAGGGGCCCAAAACTGAACACAGTACTCAAGGTGCAGCCACACCAAAGCTGAGTACAGGGGGATGATCACCTCCATTGCCTGCTCCTGCTGGCAATGCTATTTCTGATGCAGGCCAGGATGCCATTGGCCTTCTTGGCCACCTGAGCACACTGCTGGCTCATGTTCAGCCGAGCATCAAGCAGCACCCCTAGGTCCTTTTCCTCAGCACAGTCTTCCAGCCACTCTGCTCCAAGCCAATAGTGTTGCATGGGGTTATTGTGGCCAAAGTGCAGGACCCAGCACTTGGCCTTGTTGAACTTCATCCCATTGGCCTCAGCCCAGCAATCCATCCTAGCCAGATCCCTTGAAGGACCTCCCTACCCTCAGGCAGATCGACACATCCTCCCAAATTTGTGTCATCTGCAAACTTATTGAGGGTATACTCAATGTTTCACAAAGACAAAATTGTGGAACTGAATAAAAGTCTGTGATCTCAACAAAAATTTTTTAAAAAGGTAAAACCAAAATTGATTCTGTTATAAAAGGCAGTTCTGTGGTAGCAAATCTGACTGCAAAAAAATTAAAACCATTTCCTGATGGTGTGTTTATCAAGGAATGTTTGGAAAGCATAGCAGATGTAATTTGTCCAGATAAAAAAATGGATATTTCTAAAATCAGCTTGTCTCACCAGACTATAGCCAGGTAAATCGAAGAAATAGGAAAATCTATCAGAAGAAATTTGGAGAGTAAAGCTGCTAATTTCAAATTTCATGCTTTGGTGATAGGTGCAAGTTTTGATTCTACAGATAATGATAAATTTGTTGTTTTAGAGGTATCGATGATGAATATAATGTCACTTAAGAAATGGTTTCTAAATCTCTTGATTTGTATGAAGCAGTAAAAATTACATTAAAGTGATTTTCTTTAATTTTTGTTGGCATATCTGGTACTACTATTGATGGTGCCCTTGCAGTGGTTGGTAAAAAAAGAAAGGAATTATAAAATTAATAGAAGATGATGCAAATGCCACTGGCAATTCACATTTGATGAAATATCACAGCATCATACATCAAGAAAATTTATGTGTGAAAGCTTTGAAAATGAGTAATGCCATGCAAATTGTCATCAAAGCCGTGAATTTCGTAAAGACCAAGGGATTGAATCACCACCAATTCCAGGATTTCCTTAAAAGTATAGATGCTGATTATGGGGACATCGTTTACTTTTCAGAAGCAAGGTGGTTAAGTCGGGGTAAAATGCTAAAAGGATTTTACGATTTGAGAAATTAAGTCAAGTCATTTATGGAATCAAAAGGAAAATTTGTGCCAGAACTTGAAGACGAAAAATGGCTCACGCATTCAGCATTTTTGGTGGATTTGACCACTCATTGAAATGAGTTAAACATGCGTCTTCAAGATGAAAATCAACTTATCTGTGCTATATTTCTAAACATAGCAGCATTTAAAATGAAACAAATTATGGCAAGCTCAAGTTATGTCAAATAATTTTATGCATTTTGATACTTCAGCTAAACACTGGCCTGTGAGCAGTGAAAAATATGCAGCTTTGCTTTTTGCTTTGATAAAGGAATTTGAGAATAGGTTTCAAGATTGACAAAAAAATCATCAATGTTTTGGTATAATTGCAACTCCATTTTCAGTCAACATACATACATTACCTGCAGATTTTCAAATGGAATTTATGGAGTTGCGATCCGACAGTCAACTCAAAAATAAATTTGATCATATCTCTCTACTAGACTTTTAGAAGACCTATCTTACCAGTGAAAAATATCCCTCACTTCACAATTATGCCTTATTCATGTCATCACTTTCTGGCAGTATGTACACTTGTGACCAACTGTTTTCAAGGATGAAGCCCAGGAGGAGTAAAATTTCCACAAAAATCTCTGATGAACATCTTGAGACCTCACTATGAATTGCAACCATTTCCATTGAGCCAGACATTGGTGCATTAGTTTCACAAAAACAAGTTCAAATATCATACTATTTTTATGTTTTTGTTGCTCTCTTTTTAAAATACATTTCAAAAAATAAAAAATATATTCAGAAAAGTTTTTTTTGCTTATGTACATTAGCTATATTATATATTTCATATGTGGCCTGAGAGAATTCCTCTTTATTCAGTGTGGCCCAGACAAGAAGAAAAGTTGGAGACCCATGAGTTAGATGTTTCAGAAGTGCAGGAGATGGACTGCACTTCCACATGAACACTAAATAAAAGAGAAATTATTCCTGCCTTCCCTCTTGCCCTGTCTCTGTCAACATGAGAAAACTGCTGGAATTTCCCAACACTTTCTAATGGCAGGGAAGGGTGAAATCACTTTCTGCTAAAATAGAACAGCAAATCTCATAGAGCATTTCCTCCAAGATTGGAAAGCATCTATACTATGTAGTTGAAACATTTTTTTTTTTTCCCTAGGCAGAAGGCAGAGGATTGCATTGTTAGGGTTGCTTACTAACAATGCAGGAAGAGATATCATGTATGTAGTGTCTTCCTGGATATATGGGAGCTGATGACTATTCTAGTTATTTCTTCTTTCTGGGGAAGACAAAAGTCCCTGATGGAGAGACATGGTGCTTTTTCTCTTTAGGGGCAGAGGAGCTAAATATATGGGTAGACAGGTTATCTCTTTGGTAGAAAACACTAATGCTTGAAAGACTAAGCCATAGTATTTGAACCCAGTAAGTATCTCAAAGAAACTCTTGGTAAAAAATCAATCAATCTCATTTATAGTTACGGTATAACTAGAGGAGGAAAGAGTATGTAGCATCTGTACATTACAAAAGTTTCTGTACCCATTAATTTCTATCCTTATTCTTGCATTATGTTACTGATTTTATTGACTTTGTGCATTGGTTACCTATGACCAAAAATTCTTCTTCTACTTTCTTGTTGTTGTGCAATGCTGTACCACTGAGATACAGTTACTGATGGCAGTGGTAGTAAATTAGGAGTGGCTTGTAATTACCCTCTCCCCCTGCCTTCAATTATGCGGCCTTGTGGCCATGAAATTTATCAGTACAAGAGATAGAGAACACATCTAAAACTAAAATTCTCAAGACATTAGTCCCTCAGAATAAAACTTCTAGTGATAAACTTTGATGTACTTTATGAAAATTTTGCATTCTTACTTGTCCAAAATTTAGAAGTTCTTAGTAGAGAATGACTACTAGCCAGAAGCTTCTATCTATATCTGATTGCACTGGATTTTGATCACATTACGCTAGAACTGAAACAGCCCCTTTCAGGCCTATTTGTAAGTTGCAAGCAAAATCGCTTCAATTCTAGTAGTAGTTGGTTTCCATGCAGCATGAACAGTTCACCCAGATAGCCCTGGTGCAGTCAAAACAAACACAGTATACAGCTTGCTCATGTTCAGGATGGGGGTCCATGCAATGCATATAATTTCCATTTCCTAATCTTGTGACTAAAATGCAGGTGTACAAATGTTATTGAATAATCAGGGTAGTGCTGAGCTAATTGCAGTACCTGCTATTAGTTTGCAGTTGTAGGCACCCCTCTCCATTTACTCAAGTTCAGCATTTGAAGTCTAACAGTGTCTATTAATTGCCCTCCTTCCTATTCCTATTCCTTAGGAAACTACCAGCTCAAAAACCTTATTTCCATAACGCTGATTAATTCTTATTCTCAGCCTTTCCTCTAGCCTCCTCACATCCAAGTCTGAACAGACAGAAGGCAACAACATCATCAAGGGAGCCTTTTTCAGCATGCAACAGCAAGTACCTAACAGTTCCTCAAAACCAGCCTTCCTTGCATAGCAGCAGGATTAGAGGATCTTTAGAATCACCTAGTTGTATGGATACCTACAGCAGTTCTGTAAGTAGGGTTTTATGTTCATTGACATACCTCTAATAACATTGAGATGAGGAAAAGGTTTGGAGTAGGGTGAGCAGAGCATGATGAATTCCTCCTCTGCATTAGGCAAATCCAAGCTGTACTGAGAAAAGTGATTGTGCAAGTAAACAGATCCTACAGCCTTGGATAGCTCAGTAGGTTCTCTTACTGGACAACAAGCAGTAATTGGTGTTCTTGTGGTATCACCAAGCTTTTCTTAAATATTTATTTGAGTCAAAATACTTTGGAGCAAGATTAGAGAGGTTGCTACTACCTTGGTGAAGGAAAAGATTTGCAGGTTAATGACGAAATCAGCTATCTGTTCAAATGCTAGGTCAGCAATGACAGCTAGGTGTTAATGTGAACAGGATTGGAAGTGTAGAGCAGCTGCAGTCTTCAGAGCAGAGCTGTTGTTAGAGGAGAGATCTCCTGGGATATGTATGTAGTGATATATTTGCTATTAGAGGATTAGAACTCATGAAATGTTGATCCTACCTTCCTATTTTCTTATTGCTCGGTGTGCTAGCTACTTATCTTGGAAACATTAAGAACCAATGGATTTGGGACTGAAAATGGTAATTTAGATCACTCTGACTTCTACAATGGCTGTGAGAGAGGAGAAAAGAATCGTGATAGCTCTTCTAGCAACATTTTGCAAATTGCAACTTACTTAGTATGTGTTTCTCTCTAATAAGTTCTTCTTGTGCCAAAATATGATGTGATGAGGAAGGCATTGCAAATTTTGGGCCAGAAAATAGTCTCACAAGAAATTATGGCAATTTTGTCTTGTTCTCTCAGCAGTAGAAACCCATAATATTCGGGATGGCATTTTGCTGCCAAGAGTAGGTTGGGAGGAAAAAGCAGGAGTAAACAAGAGAGTGACGGAGAGAGAGCACAGTTGTATCTCCTCATCCTTTTATTTTCTGTAACTCCAGCAACACCTGATGTTGCTATGGTGATGTCTCAGGTGGCTGGGATGTGGCAGCTGGATATGCATAGGTAATAAACAGGAAAACCTCTTAGCAACTTGCTGTGTTCCCCAGCCTCCTTGTTCGCTCTGTGTTTTGTTTGTGCATCTCATTTCTGCCTGCACTTGCTGATAAGAGAGGAGAGGATGCTTAGAGCTCATCTTCCCTAGATCTAGTTAAGCATTGAATTGTGCCAGCAACCAGCTGGTGGTGACATCATCACTTCTGTGCTGTATTGCGTGAAACTCTCTCTAAGGGAGACTAGAAATCTGGAACGTGTATTTCTTCACTTTATCAGAGATGGATCCAGAAGGTTTTCATGGACTGCCTGTGAGTACTTTGTGAAATGGACTTAACTAGGAAATGGGAAATAGCAATAAAATGCTGTCTCCCAAGCAGTTTTATATTCTGTCAGAATGTATTGCTGGATATAAGTTTAGATGTGCCTAAAGAGACTATATAAATGCAATGCACATAAAGTTTGTGATAAGTGTGATATGTTGAACAAACTATTTGGTGATAATTTCATGAAAGAAAGAAGGATAGAATATGCATATAAAAAACCTGTTTATTTAGGTATACAGTGATTGAAAGCTCCTTTGTGGGAAACTGAAGACGTGAATAGAAACAATGAAAAACCAGAATTTTGGAGATATTAACAGTATATACATTTATATAATGCCTTCAAGTATTCATGTTGTGTTAAGAAATGAGAAAACTGTAAACAGCGTGCTTGATTGTCTTTGAATTCAAGATCACCAGTGCATGTAACAGGAGGGGAGGTAGGAAGATAAATATTTAGCTGGTACCTGTCAAGATTTTGCTTGTCTAGACAGATATGGGATCCATAAATAGCTGAATTTAGGTCACGGATTGATTTGAATCTAAGTGACCCTATTTATTTGCTTTCATGTAGTTCCCCAGTTCCTGGTGGCCTGCAGTCACTAAAACGAATGACACTGTAGAGAGCTCTATACAGGGTATTAAGGTACAACATTTAAGATCCTGTGCCTCACTTGATGCAAAACAAGGCCACTATATTTAGGCGCTCTTGTTTTTTTTACAGCCAGAGGAGCTCAGCATGACTTAATCTGATCTGCAGAGTACAAGGTTATAGCTCATTTGTATTTCCAATTAACCTAAAATTTTTGCTCTGCTCAGCTAATGCTTTAAGATACTTCTGTAAATTCAGACCCTATGTATGGCTTCTCTTTGGACTTTTTGATTTTCTATACATGTATTTCCCTCCCAGATTATAAACAATTACCTGGATGGAACTCAAGGAGGGGCCATGGACTCCGTGAGAGGCATGCACTTCAGAGACAGCAAGAGAAAGGTTGACTATGTTTTAGCCTACCACTACCGAAAACACATCACCCAGCACCAGCCCTGGGCCAGATCACCAAGGGCAATGCACAGGATGGCCTCCATGGCCATTGTTTCAAATGGAGAGACCAGGAAGGGCTGCCTTGAAATGCAGTCAGACAATGGTCAGCATAACACTCAGGAGGCTCAGGTGATTGAGCTGGGCCCGCTGGATGCCCTGGAGGAAGAAAAACGGCTGCAGAGGGAGGAGTATGAATGCAATCTGATGGCAGCAGGGCTGGAGATCGAGAAGGATGCTGAGGTAAGAGGGGGAAATTTGTGCCTCCTGCGTGGCACTGGGCCACACAGGACGAGTTAATGGCCACCATGTCACAGGAGATGGCTGTACAGGTGGTGTAAGCACTGGTGAGCAGGAGCCAGACTATGACCCTGCATCAAAGCTGTCCTGTCTTAATTCCTGCCCTGGTTTACTGTTAACCAAAAGGATAATCACATGCATTATGTGTACGATGTCCTTGTGGTATCTCATGGCCAGTTTAAGGATCTAATCCTAAACTTTGTCACTGCTGAAGAGTAGTTCAGTGCTGACTGTCCCAGGATCAAAAGCTACTGATGCAACCCCAAATTAGTAATCTTCAGAAATAAATTATACAGGCTATTTTATACATGCCTGAAATATGGAGTAAAGCAAAAAAGAAGATGGAGAGGATTGGTTAATTCTTCTTTACTGGGAAATACTTGGTTGTTTAATGTGGTGCTGAGTAGAAATTTCAGTCTTACTACAGTGGAAAACATATTTATAAATCTAAATTTCCTTATACCTTGCATTAAACATTTTTTTCAAAAACAAAAAGTGTTTACATTTCGATATATTTAAAATGAAAAAAAAAAGGCTATCTGAAGTGATTTCCTGGAACACAGAATGTTGTCAAGATATTTCATATTTCATTTTCATTGTGACCCTTAATGTTCTTTCCAATGATATGTAAGTTTCGTGAAATTTTCTTCATTCCATCTATAAAATAAACAGCTCTTACACTTCAATAGGAGAACTTCCCATCCTTTATTGCATTTATTCTCACTGTATACGTGAAATACAGGAAAGTGTTATAGTCACATCTGCTGGGAGTTTTAGATAAGTTACTTGACTGTAATGATGCAGTTTGCAGCCCATTAGTAAACATGGGTCTTCCAAATCCCTTGCTGATGCATTGAGTTTTGTGATATCTCTTTGGAAAGCAGTAGATATTTCTTTGAAAGTCATGGGTATTTCTATCTCTTGAAGAGACTTGCCTCCTGGGTTCTAGTTTTAGGCTCCCTTTTGGTTTTGACACCAAATTAATGTTACCTAGGTCTTCTTTTCAGAGGTTCTGAGAATGTACAGCTCATTCTGCTTTCAGTTCAACCAGTCAACATTTCCAAAATGTGGACAAAATCACAGGTTACATCTGAAACATTTGCTTAGCTAACTTGACATAGCATGTGCACACTGAATCACTGGTGGGAATAGAAAGAAATAGAAGGGCCTTTTGTCTCTTAAAATTTTCCTTGTTCTGTTTGCTGGGCTGAAAGTGTCTATAAGTTGCATTTTACTACATAGCCTGTCTGAACTATCCTTGCACTAAAAAGAAAAACGTGATCTCAGATCTTGACTCTTACACTAAGCATTAGAGTTCAGATTCAATACTGCTAACATGACTGTCTTACTGCAATGATTTTTATAGCCAGATTGAATAAACCTCATGAGAACAACTGCTTTTGGAGACTTTCAGTTCTGAATTTTCACAACCTGAAAATTCTAGCTGGAGCTTTGAATTTGATTATTTGACTCTCTACTTACCCAAAATTCAATTGGATTCAAATGCTGATTTGGATCCCTTCCCAGCAATGGCATGCACTCTTAAGTATCACACAAAGTAATAACTGGTGTCATAAAGATCTCATTAAGAAAGGAAAAATCTTCTCATACTTTCCCCTCTGAAGAGGAAGAGCCTTTTTGTAAACAAACTGGAAAGTTCTTGGAAATTATTTGGTTTTATATTGTTTTGTATTTATTTTGAAAACTACAAAAAATGCAGTTACATCACTTTCTTATCCCTGTATATGTACATAGTCTACATACACATACAGATGCACAAGATGTCTAATCAAAAGGTGAAAGTTTTTCCCTCTAGGATCTCCTAAGAATCTAGAAGGGATTATCCTTTTTAATTTGCTACCCAAAGCATATGGCTTTTAGTTCTTTTTCCTGTAATGGTATCTACTTGTACTTGAAGCAGTAGAAACAGAAAGAGATGGCAAAAGGGAATGTGCTATGTCCATGATCTTCAGTGATTATCTCTGCGCTGTCCTTTCTAGGTGAACTGTAGTCGCTCTACAGCTGAAAAAATGTGTGTCAACTTATGCAGCACTGTTGACAATACTGCTAGTGATTGTGATGGTTGTGATTAGATTTTTCTACTTAACATTCCAAGGCATGTTTTTAAAGTTTTGTTTAAAAAAAGAATAAAAAATAAATCAAACAAAGAACACACACAAGGCCCTCAAAACAATCAACCAAAAAATCCCATCTGGGCTAAATTAAAAATTATAGTGTTGCAGTTGTTTTCCACACTAAAGTGCTCCCTCTTTGGCAATGAGAGAAGGCTCTACTGTCTTCTCTCAGAAGTGAAGGACAACAGTAGCCAAAATAATATCATGGTAAATTATTCCAAGCAGAAGATGATTCTGTTGAGCAGTCTCATCCATGGTTTTGCTCTCTAAGTTGTTTTCTTGGGTCTGTTAAATCATCTGTTATCATATTTATGTCATATTTTAGCTAACGTTAATGTTAATAATTTTCAGTGTGAAAAAGTGGAATTCCAATGGCCAAGAGTTTAATGCATTTGGATAGAATATTTTTTCCTTGACAAAACATGATTCAGTATAAAACATTTCAAAGCTTAATTATAGAGGTATTGCTTAATTTATTTGTAATTAGAAAAATGATATCTTTTTATAAAATCTGTCAATGTAGTTTTCAGATAATCTCAAGAAAAACCCTTAGTACCTGCGAAAAATCTTGCAGTTACGTAGTATGAATGTTATAGTTGTCTCATAATGTACATTCATCTAAAGAATGGCTGTCCAACCTTTTGACTCACCTGGGCTGCACTGAGTGAANCAAAAACTTCAGTTACTAATCATAAATACAAAATAAATAGTATATACTTATAGTTATTTAATGTTGCTTGTTAATCTGTTTTGTTCTGTTAATGGTGAAAGGTGTAGTTCTGTAAATTTAATATTACTTCTTTTTGTAAAAAGCTGAGTTTGTAAAACATCTTACAGTTAGACTGATGCACAACTGTTCACAGTATTCTAGAGTGTGATTTTAATGGACAATATAAATATCTTTCATCAAAAGTATCAGGGAATTCATGCCAATTCAGTGATTAATTTCAGAAAGAGAAAAACCAAAGTGTTTTCTTTATTCCTCTTTTTTTTTTTTTTTTTTAACACTACATTTCTGGTTTGTTTCAAAATGCTGTCTTAAGAGGCAATTTGTCTAAATGTTCTTCAAAATCAGACAGTAAAAATTAAAAGACAAAAGAAGAAGAAGAAATGGAATATTAGTTCAGCATCAGTTTTTCTGTTATTAGATTGTGTCCTGAGCATCTTTCTCAAGCAAACAGTAACTGAAGGTACTTAGCAGCACACCTTACTGAGGAACTCAATATTTAACATAGTTTTTGCTAGAGGACTTTCTGTTATTTCAGTTTATGAATGCTTTTAAAGTACCTACTTATGATGCAAGCTTCAGTGCATTACTCTGTGAGGACTTTAAAAGTGATAGTTAGATTCTACAGCCCCCAATGACACTTGCGTAAAGAGGTTTTTTTTTCATTGCTTTCAGAAAGATTTTGCTTAGCACTCGTGATAGCTACCCTGATTTATAGAAGTAAATGTATACAAGAGTAAATGCATTACAAGGCTCATATAAGGACTGCAGTGCCTGTTCCACATGAAAGATTAGGCTTGAACATTCTTAGCTTCTGAACAAGAGGCAGACCTTGCAGGACTCTATTGCTAGTACCTGGCTTTTGCTGTACATTTTTTTTGGATGCTTAGCGTATCTTCCCCTTATTAAGTCACAGCCCGGCACTGAGTATATAGCCTCCCTTTTCTGAATTCTTAACGCTTGTTATAAAATAACAGTACTTGCTAATTCTTATGTAATATGGCAGAAATCTGGAAACAACATGGTGGAAACTTACAGGAACAAAGCTACAGAAATGTTTAATATGATTTAATATTTCTTAAAATAAGCTGTCTAGACAGAGGTACTATGCTATTTTCTTTAAGTATGCTGATGTAAACCAAGGAAAAGATTTATGAAAATGTCAAAATAAGGAAGCATCAAATGTATTTTAAGATGTGGTGGAGGGTACATATTGATATAAGCGCACAGCACCTCATTTATTACAAAAGTCTGCTACTGATCTCCTTTAAATTTCATATTGTGTGATACTACTAGAATTAAAACAAAAAATCTTACATTTCTGCTTTGCTATTTCATTTTCCTCAGAATACAAAATACTTTGGCATTGTATAAGGCAATTCATATTTTGCATTCTATCTGCTAAGTATCTTGTATCTTTTTCATAGTTGAAAATAAACGGCTCATCTGAACCTCATGCATTTAGAAGTGGTTTGTTCATCTTTCTACATAAAATCTTCATTGTTCAGTGACAACTCCAAAATAAAATCCAATTGAAATGTGATTTTGTTGATTGCTATCGTGAAATTTATCAAAGAATTTACAACTTTATAATGGCAAGCTTTAGCAAATACAATTATAATAATGACACTTTCTGATATTTTTTTCTGAGAATTATAATAGAAATCAAACCTCAAATTTCAGTTACTAGTCAAACAAGCACACTAGCTGATGGCTAATCCCTCTTTAATTTTTGTAGTCATAAATAAGTAAATTGCCATTGGTAAATCTTGACTATCTGCCTTTTTTTTCCCCTGCCTGCAGCGTGACTCTAGATTTATGGTGTTAGAGATGGGAGATTAATCTGGTTAATGTAGGTTAGCAGTACTGCTAGAATGGATGGATGCAGTATAATGTTGTGATTTAAAGCCTTATATTGTGGTTAGGTATGTACTAAAATAGTTGATTTGTTGATATCTGCTGAGTAACTGTCTTTCAGACCATAATTTTTTATGGAGCTGAGATGAGTAGTATTGGTGGAAGGAATATTTTGTGTGATAGGTTATACTGAGGACTGATTTTCCAAACTGTTGATAATTCAGCATGCTCTACAGAGATCACTGGAAAGTGATGGCTAATAAACGTTCCTAAAAATCTGATATTGTTCATTTACTGGCTAGTTCTAGTAACAATTGTCAAGCCTCTTTGTTCGAAGATATTATTTCTAGCCTTGTTACCATGTTAGCTGAGAGATCTACTTTGAGCTCCAGAAATGGTATAATACTGCCCTTTCCATCTATGAACGAGATATTTCCTGGACACCAATTCCCAGCCTGTTTGCCAAGTTTCTCGAGTTAGGCTCAGCTGCAATGTTTCAAGCAATTATTTTTCCTTGCTTGATGATTTGCTCAGATTGCAGGGTGGCTGCTGCTACTTTCTAATCATCTGCAGAACCTGCAACTTTCCAGCAGAGCTTATCACCTTGGGCTCCACAATTTATCTGTAACATGACTGTGTCTCACTTGTCTGGAACTGCTTCTGTAGGAAATCCTCATATGCAAGGAGCCAGTCCCAGAGGCAGCGTGGCTCTATTGCACTCTTGGTGATACTGAGTGAAAAGCAGTGTTGTCTCTTGCAGTATGTGTGTTTAATAGAAAAAACATATATATGTTTGTACCTGAGTTTAGGTGTCTCACTGAAGAAGTACAAGAAATGCCACTGTACTCTTTTACAGTCTGTGTCTGCTCTGCCTCACATCTGCCTGTACAATCTAAAATGTGTAGCACCAGGATTGTAAGTACAACCTAACAATAATCAAAATGGTGTAATTGCTGAAACTAACCACAGTCAAGTACTGTGGTTGACAGATGTGATGGACTTCCTAAAATATACATACTTTTAATAAATTTAAATTGTAACATAGTCATCATAGGAAATGTTATAATTTGCACACAATGTTGTGATTTTTGAGTGTGAAAATGGGAAATATATTGTTAGTGGCTTTTTCCAGCACACAGTTTCCTCACCTGAAGTTAAATACTGTTTTCTAACCCTGCCTAATAGACAATAGCCCACTATTCTTTGGAGCCTTCAAAACAGTTCTTGTGCCTTAATTTATCTTGAGTTACCCAATAAGAAATCTCTTTTGAACAAATCTGGGGTTCAAAACAGAAATGGCTTTCGGAAGCTGGTATGGAGTATGCTGTGCTTCAGACTTGCTGCTACATATTGCTGACAGCTACCAAGAACAGAACAATTTCTCCTGCACTACACAAGAAAAGAAGTGTCTTTTCTCACATAACCACAGTATTTAGACACATACGGAAACAACATTATTAGCTTTCCCTTAGTCTTTATTGCTGAAGACTGAAGTATTTCAAGCTCTTAAGCCTCAAAAATAGAATACTTTAAAAATAATTTCCTTCTGTTAAATTTAGTCTGGATTTTTTTCTCCCTTCAGTCAGTTTGTGGATTCCAAATTAGTTTACATCTATTTTCCTTGCTGGTAAAACTAAATGAGTCCAGACTAGAGGATGTTCAACTGTCAGGCCATAACCTTTGGTCATGCCCATCAAAATAGCTTGTTAACATAGTGTACCTATGTCAAATCATATAATCTGATACTTCAGCCTGATAGTCTCATTAAAACATCAGAAGGAAGACAGCTGTATCGTAATCTGTATTCTTTGTTATAAACTAAACGTCAGATTGTAGCATAACTTGAAGATTGAGAAACTGATCAGCAGTGAGGTTATGAGCTAGCAACAGTTCTCGAGTCCCCATTACTCTCTAGATTTAAGACATTGCAGGGTGTGCTGTGGTAGAGAACCCAGGTGTAGTGTGATTACTAAGACACCTTCATCAGTAAAGTTGCTCTCTACCACTATACAGAGATGTTTACCAACCCCATTTTTACCTTGCATCCTGTGACCCCTCCGACTAGAGTGAGTCCTAGTGGTCTGTACTCTGCCCAAGGGTGAGGAAGTTAGGTTGCTTACTGTACCTGTCTAGGCTATGAAGTTAAGTGAAGAAGAGCCAGTAGTAGTAAGCACAAAGTTGGATGGATATCAGGGAGAAAGAGACGCCTAAATTCCCTCCCATCATCTTTGGTGTAATTACAGTAAAATGACCATATCATAGACTGAACTATTAGTGTAGTACACTAGCTGTTGCAAGGTGAAAATGTTTAGAAAAGAATAGGAAGAAGACAAACATGATATTTTACTCCACAATATTTTCGTGATTACAGCTACTTTCAGTTACTGGTATCTTTCCCTATCCAATGTTGTTTGTCTATCTAGTAGTAACCTCCAGTGGATCTCTCTTCCAATGTCTAGTCCAGTTTTTCCTTCAAAACTCATATTGGTTTTGCATCCACAAAGTCTTTTGACAAGACAGAGGTACTACCCATTACAAGAATGTCTGTGTCCTTTTGTATATTTTGAATGTCTCCTACTATAGTCTGATTTTGTTTGATGTTCTTTAGTTCTTGCCCTGAAAAATACAGTATGCAGTCCAACACGATTTTATTCTTCTACGTCTCCCTTAAAACTGCTTTTTTCCAGAATTAAGGGTTCTAGTCTATAAGAGATTCCTATATAGTTGTCATAGCAAGTCTTCTAAAGTGGTGGTTGCCCTCCTCTGAACTCTTTTGTGGTTTAATGTATCGCTTTGTAGACGAACAGACAAGAAGTCTATGGGCAACATAGAGGTCAAGATGTTGGTACAGCATGTATTGCTGTTTTGAAATAATGATATCTTCTATTTTACTCTCTATTCTTTTCCTAATAGAACCTAATTTTTGTTTTACTTCTTGAATCTTACCAAATACTGAACTGAAGAACTTCAAGAAACTTTCTGTTGCAACCCTAGGATATCATTACTGACCAGGACAGGTCAATTCAGTGCCCAGCATGTTGCATGCGAAATTGGTTTTAACACATGGACTTTGCTTTATATTTGTCTATATTGAAAGCCATTTGCTATTGTTCTGTCTCTTAAAGAGTTCTACAATTTTTTCAGTCTTCCATTTATTTATTGTTCCTTCTCTGAAAAGCTTCATCCGCACAGTTTGTTATCTTGCTGCTTAGCCCTATTTCCACGTCACTTAAAATGATACTGTGCAGTGCAGACTCTGCAAACACCCTTACTTTTAACAATTTACATTAAAGTAAACTCCAGAAATTTAGTCCTATGAATGAGTTGAAACTTCAAGTCTAACAACAGAAAATTGAACTGTCACTTTGTCAGCTTATTCATTGGTATCACAGACCAAATACTGACTGATGAAGCAACACTTTAATGCATTATCCCTCTGCTTTTCAGTTTAGTTTCCTAAGAATTCTTNAATGAGTCTGCTAGAGTGAGGTCTCAATCTGTTTCTTTAATCCCTGTATTGGTGCAATGCCTGTTACCTGATCTAAATATGCTCTTCCGTGCTCTTGCTACTTCATCTGGAAAATTGTTTAAAGTATAAATCTCTGTGAAGATTAGTGTGCCCCATTCCCTCAAAAGGAATTACTTTTCACCCTTTTAATGTTAACTCTTTGGCCTCAAGAAGTTTGTTGATTTTGTTATTGATAATTACGTTTGATATGATGTATTTTACAGATTATTGGCTTATTTACTAGATAATTTTTCACTGAATGCAGCCAGGACTGCTGATTATGGATTTTTCCAAATACGTTGCCAAAATAGAAGAGGTGGTAGAGTAGACACATTCTTCCCTTCCTTTTTGAGAAAGTAAGACCTGGGTATTTTAATTTAATTTTTGCATTTTATTTTTATTTCAGGTATTCTTCAGTCCTACAAGATGTATTTTAAGCACAATCTGTTTTTGTAGCAAGAAATTTGAGTCATTGACAGAGGAGAAATTTGCTGATAATGTTATTCTGAATAAATATGGAAGATTTTTCTTTAGTTTTCAAAAGTCACATTTTCATGCTGTGGTAATTAGTTGCTTTAGATAAATGAGCTGAAAATAACCAGGAAAATGCACTAACTATGAAATCCAAAATGCATATTCAGCTACCTTCAGAGAGGATTAGAAATGAACAACAATCCTGACACATTTGTTACCCACTGCTAGATCTACATTGAGTGCTGCAGTAATGCAGAATACTGTGTCTTTTTTCTATTTGACAGACTTAACAATCTATTCTACATTTGTGCTTGAGTTTCTAGCATCCCCTTTTCATTTATTGTGGGAGTGAGAGAGTAAAATAAATAGGATATTAACACTGTCACTGTTGGTAGAAAGGAAGACAGAAAGAAAAACTGTCAAATGTGTAAATTACTGCAGCTTTGCTTAAGATCTGCAATTTGGACTTGAACATGTCTGCTTAGTGTGTTGTCGAGCAGCTAAAAATAAACCCAGGCATGTTCACCTTTGTCATCAGTGAAAAAACCTGTGCTTTGCACCCTTATACTTGTGCTGTGTACAACTGATTGTCTGTCAAGAGTGAGACGACTTCTTGGAGCTTTTGGGGATCGCTTCTAATTGTTTGTAATACAGTTTCAGGAGACTGCAGCCATTAGTGAGGATCCCGTTATGCTTGGTGCTGTACAGACAAACAGTAAAGTAGATCTGTGCTACAGAAAAATAGTTAAAATAGAAAAGAAAAAACTTGACAAAAGGTAAAAAGACTGCAGTTTTTGAGGGAAAATGTGGAAAATTATAAGATGCATGGACAACTATATAGCTGAAGATGGTAGCCATTCACTTTCATTTGATTAGTGTTGTTTGAGCACCTCACAATCTCTAGCATATTTTTCTTCATAAACTTCATTTGTTAGAGGGAAATTCCACTATCTTCATTTAGCCAGTAATACGAAGAATGTAAATTATTTGTCTGTAATTGTACAGCTAACATGAGTAAGGAAGTGCTCTGGACAAACATCTTAATATTATTTTGCTGAGGCATTCTGAGTCTTGACATCTCATCCTGACTTTACCCTTCCTTTTTATAACGTGACTGAAACACACTTTGATATGTATGTTTTATGGTAAACTGTTTTTGTAACATCAGCAAAATGTCAATCCCTGTGCAGATAGAGATTCAGTACCTTTGGCACAGAACACAGATGCTTTCACAGTCACAGTCACTGTCTGAGTCTGGCAACGCAGTGTTATTCCAGCATGTGCTGCCCATGCACGTCAGCAGCTCAGTATCTGCCTCAGCTTTTTTTAAACTCTGGTATGCAACCAGAGTTCTGTGATAGTGCCTAGAAATTGCATTTTATTTGCATTATCACACTAAAGTGCTATTTCTCTCAATTCCTGATGTTGCTGTCAGGGGAGACTGTACATTAAGTTTGAACAATTGCATTTGCAGACATGACTGACCCATTTGATGATGGAATAAATAGGAAGATGATTACTTTCACTGAGCTACTGGGATGTATTTTTTTCTTCACTGCAAACTGTCTCACTACTGCTTTTCTAGTGTGGCTGGTATTACCAATGTCAGCAAAAGATGTCTGATTATATTAACTGATTATTTCAGCTGAAACCATTCAAAACTTTGTCTGTATGTGCCTGGTATTTATCTGTCTATTTAACAATCACAGAAGGATAACATGTTAAAGGCCCAAGCAGTTTGTATTTTTAACAAGGAAGTTTACTTGCTTCAGGTTTTTTAATTTATATCTTTCCACTCCCTATGTATGTTTTTTTCTTTTTTTTTTTTTTAATTGTTAGAAAGATTAGCAGTTTTCTTGGACTCCCTTAAGACAGTAGTTAATCACTTCTGTTCAGCTTCTTTCTACCCTCCAGTTTTTCTCTTTTCTTCCTAACAAGATACAAAGTAGAAATCTATTTCTCTGAACAAGTATTTTAAAACAACTGTTTTCCTGTAATGTGTATGTTATATATATATACATTCCTTTAATATAGGGTGAGTGTTGAGTGATTCCATAATGAGGAAATCATGAAAAACACCAACTAAAATGTAGCATTCAACAATGAATTCCAGTAATTCCAGTGTAAGTAGCAATATGAAAAAAATGAAAAAAGACAATTAAGGATGGCTGTATTAAACAGCAGGTGAGTGATCAGACAAAATAATGTTAGTCATTAGAACACATAGCTACATCTAGAGTATAATCAATAAGCAGTAGTGATTAGTAGTTTTCAGGATTGAAGACTAGCAGCTTTTCATTCATTTCGTTTATTCTTTAAGAGCAAATTGTATTCACAAATGTACCTTGATTATCTCAGGTGATTTAGTCAAATAACACTGTTTAGTGGATGTTTCCAGTAGACAGTTATAAATCCACTCTGGCAATGAGAAAAAGAAGGTGTAACTTTTGGTAATGTTTGCAGTAGAATAAGCCTTGTGGGAGTAAGTTAGTTGAACAGATCTTCTCCAGTCATCATAATGATAATGACAAAAAGGGTAGGCAAGCAGACAACTTGATCTACTGCAGGTGAAGACTTGAACGGTAAGGAAAGGAACCTTACCAGAGGATTAGCTGTTATAGTTTTTACCTTGGTACCTCAGTAGAAAACTAGATAGATTATTTATTCTCTGAAATATGAAATGAGATTGATATTTTCAAACTTACGTTAAATTTATGTGATGCAGTTTAATGTTAGGAAAATAGAAGAAGATGTGGGAAACATAGTTCTAGTAATCCCAAGCTAAATATTGAGCATTCTACTGTTCTATACTTTTTGTTTAGGAAAAATTGCTTTGTCCCATTTTCATTACTTTATTAACATTAGTCAATAACAAAGACAATTAGTCTTTATTAAAATGATCTCAGTTTCCTACTGTGGGATGATATTTTAGCCAAAAGCCAAGAAGAATCCTCCTGATCTTCACCAAATGAAATTTAAACTGTCATCTCTTGTTAATATTTTTTCAACAAATGTTTACCAGAGCATATGCTTATTCCCAGTAAATTTTTCATTCCTTCTCTTAAAGCTGACATCTCCAGTGAGCTGATGAGAGAGACAACCTATAACTTATTCTGCTATTTAAAATAACATAATCCCACTGGAGAAAAGTTAACTGAAAGTGGTGTAGAGATCTCTGTGGCTCATGTTGCAGCCATAAAGGAAATAAGAGTTGATTATTGCAATAAGAATAGGAAGATTTCCATCTGACTTTTTTAATCAGGGAACATCATGAAGCATTCAGCAAATTAATGGTGTTTTAATAAAGTTCTTAGCATTTATACATGTTTAAAAGATTAAGTGATTTTAAAATATTGACACCAATGTCATACGGTACAATTTTATTTCAATTTTTTTAAAAAAAAAAGAATCACTGTGAGTGAGAGGAGAGGCATGTCTGAGGTAAATGTGCTACAAAAGGTTTACAGGTGTATTTAGAGTGTAACTCTCATTTCCCTGCTTAAAACTCTTCTTAAATCAAGGCTTCTGTGACAGAAAACTTACATAAATCTAATTTCCAAAAGAACGTGTTGAGCTTCTATGGCTATGGCCTATGTTCCCAGCTTTGTAAAGTTACTCTACTTTGTGACTAGAGTGACGTTTCTCTAGTTATCTGCGGCTGCTTACATTTGTGCAGGGAAACAGTTGATCATAGCATGAATTGATGATTGAGCACATGGTGGTGGGGCATGGCTAGCCTGGGGAATCACTTGCACCTGTGACCAGAACGGTGGACTTGTGGTGGAGTTGCTCCAGGCTTAGATAAAGGCCAGTCAGGCAGAGCAGGAAGAAGCTGGAGCTTGAGTAGCTTGAGAAGCTGGAGCTTGAGAGAGAGAAGATCAAATGGTGTAGTCATAAGAGTTTGGGGACTTTTCCCATGACAATTTGTAATGAGTGGCTATTCTCAAGTAGGCCACCTGAGTTTCACATTTAAATCTAGCACATAATACAGTTATGTCCTCTCAAACTGGATAACCTCTCTCAGTTTTCTCGTCTCACTGATAAATTTCAGGATATATGAGGGAGTGTAAACAGAGGTGCATGTTACCCTGAAGAAGTGGTCTATCCTGATCCTTACCTTTGTACATGTGGGTAAATGCGAAGTGATAGTATGCCCTAGCAACGAAGCCTTGATATACCCACAGATACACAAAGATCACTAATTTTAGCATTCCTTCCTTGGCTCTACATCACACCTGTCAAGTCTCCTCTTGTTCACTTTCACGTCTTTCCCAAAATGCATCCTCATGCCTTCTTTCTAATATCCTTCCCAAATTTTATTTATTTTATTCAGTGAGCATTCATCTGAATAATTAACTGATTTATAAACAGCCAAGTAAATGGTAATTTGTGTGCAGTGAGGAAAAGTCTGCATCAGCATGCCTATATTTCAATTTTATGATTTCTGATCTTAGAATGCCTTTGTGTAGCTCAGATGTGCTACCAGAACAGCACCCTCTGAACAGCCCAGATCCCAGCAAACTGGCTGAGCAGAGGTTCTTCTGTGTAGTCTTCTGCTTCCGCACAGCATAACCAGCTAGTTACATATACTTTTGTTAGGCACATGTCTCTTTAGAAGTTAAATTTTAATGTTTTGTTTAGGTATGCTAATTCAACTGTAGATATTTAAGGTGGTCGATATGATTCCATTTAAGGAATAGGATCCTCTGATCTGATAAAGTATCCAGGAAATAGTTGGACAAGAACAGCCTAAGGCAAAGTGCAGAGCAGAAGAAATGTTTTGCCTTTGCTGGTTCAGATGGGCACGAGTCCACTGATGAAGTCAGGTAACTCACAGAACACCTGAGTGTGGAACCTATAGCTCAGAGGTTTCTGTTTCACATGGTTAAAAAATCTGGAAAAGTAACCTTGCATCTTCGTGGTGCACATACAGCTACAGGCAGTTTTATAGCAGGCAGACAGTTTTATGGCTTTTAGAGATGATTCAGCTTTTAAAGAAAAGGTCACATTCAATCCTTGTTGGAAGTGAAGTTGGTTAGTCACTGTAATTGCTCACTGTTGCATGATTTACTTGGATTTGACATCTTGAAACCTGATTACTCTATTCTGTTCAATAGTATTGAAATACAATCTTTTCACTACATTTCAGAATAAGAGCCAAGGATTGAGCTTTGTCCGTATTCACGCACCTTGGCAAGTACTTAGCCGAGAAGCGGAATTCCTTAAAATAAAAATGCCCACTAAAAAGGTAAGTATTTTCCATCTTCTATCAACTAGTTTTATGCCTGGAGGAGGGCTGGTCAGAAACAAATATTTAGAAGCCCTTAGCGGTACGTTATTTCAAAATCATTCCAAATGACGTGTCACATTTATTCTTCCACCTTACTAATTATTTGAGATGAT
This sequence comes from Penelope pileata, assembly GCA_013396635.1. NCBI lineage: Eukaryota > Metazoa > Chordata > Aves > Galliformes > Cracidae > Penelope > Penelope pileata. The sequence goes on from WBMW01003852.1 coordinate 31,129, forward strand.
TTAGTATTCAGAGTTGAATTTAAGGTGGTATTTTCAGAGAAGGATTCAGAGGCCCCAGGTGCAGCTGGCTGGCAGACTGTCTTCTGTAGAGTGATGATGGGAGTTTTAAGGAGGGGTCTGAAGCTCAGAAGGAAGTAGCTATTCGTATTTTTGTCAAGGGATTTTCCTCAAAGGTGAGATACAGTATGTTACGATAGTGGTTCATTGCGTCAAAATTTCTATGAAGTTTGTGGATACTGAGAGAGAGCCTTTTTTCGTGATATCAGTGTCACACTGAAATCAGACTTGCTTCACTGTAATTATAACTTTGCTTCACTATCTTCTTTACAATTTTAGTAGTTGAAAATATCTACTGATTTCAACAGAGTTGCTGGTAAACACTGCAAATCCTGTGACATATATCCCAAGATTTGTGATCCTGCTATGATTTAATGTGTTAACTAGCAACTCCACTGAAGTCAGTGGAAATTCTTTCAGCTTGCAGTTAGTCATATTAATCAACTGCACTGTTGAACACTTATTTCATTGCATTGCCGTAAGAATTAAAGTTCAGAAAAAAATATTTTCTTCCACAGCATTTTGCTTTTTACCTATCAACTGTTTTTTTTACCCGGCAAACTACATCTTAGAGCTGTACTGTCAGAGATTTGGCCAAGTGTAAGGAATTGATTGATCATGGCATGAACTGACAATTTAGCACATGGTAGAGGGGTGTGACTGGCCCAGGGAATACTGGTAGATCACTTGCACCTGTGACCAGAAGTGGTTAACCTGTGGTGAGGTGGCCCCAGGCTTAGATAAGGGCCAGCAATGCAAATCAGAAGCAGCCTGAGAAAGTAGTTGGAGAAGCGTCAGCACAAGGAAGGAGTTAAGAAAGCAGAAAATGATGTGGAACAGAGTTCCTAGCTCCAGATGAAACAAATGGCATAGTCATAAGAGTTTGGGGACTTCTTCCGTTACACCAAGCCAGTCTTGTGTATTCTTACTCTACTGTGTATTCTCCCCTCCCCAACTGCTTACTTGTAACCAGCCTCTGCAAATGAATAGGCTTTTGACAGCTACTGTACCTTTGTCCTTGCTGGCTTTATGCTTCTATTTTCTCAATTACATAAATTGACTATTACCAGTTAAATACAGTAAGCATGATATGAAAACTCTGTTCTTGTCTTAAGATTTTTTCAATCAGAGACAGTAAGGAGAAGAATTTCCTGTTGGGGGGTAAAAGATCTGCTTTGAAAAACTGAAACCTAGTATTTTGGAGATCTATCAATAAAAACTAAAAAAATCAGCCAGTAACCGCTAGAAGGAAAATTCTATTCTTTGCTAAGAGACAAAAAGTTATTTTAAAAGCACTTTGATGTTACTTTGATTTATTCAAACAATGAATAAAATAATAAATAAAGCATTTTCAGTGGAAAGTATTAATTTCTAAACAAAAATTTCTACAAAAGTCTTTTCAAACATTCAATTTTAAAACATCTTTCAGGGCAAATGACACTGGAAAAAAGTGCTTTTTGAGCAAATTTAACTGTATGTATAATTCTGTTTATGATTAAACTGTTACTTTTGATGAATGAGAATGTGCCATACTCGGATATATTAGGTAGATCTAATGTAATTACATTAAATATATAACAACTTGAAATAGGAAAACATATCCCACAAAATACTGTTGGATTTAAGAGTGATTAAGCTTCCAAAGAACCTGACTGCAGTCCTTGAGAAAAGATGAGAATATGCTGAAGCTAGAGGACTAGATGATCTAAAAATTATGAAACTTTAAGGTTCTTAATTTCAAACATTTGAAATGATAATAACATTTTGGGATAGGGTCATTCAAGTGTTACATGAAGTTCATTTAATACATTTGATTAGTCAGATAACAAATAAGCACATTTGGTAAGGTTGTCTGTGTTTCAGGAAAAAATTACTTCCGTATCTCTCAGATGCTCCCTTGCACAACACCTCAATCTGAATCAGATGCTTGCACTTGAATTTGCCACAGAGCCATGAGCCGTCCTCACTTTTAATGATATGTATGTGTGTATTGTCAGACCAAACTAGCAATTATTACCCAGAAATAACATATTTGCTCTGAGTAGTATCATTGGCACCAGGTTAAGTTCCTTTTTGCTTTGTCTGCTTCCTCTATTTTTAGCTACAGTTACGAAGTCAAAATAATTATTCTCCCTTTCTATCATCTCCTTTCAGCTCCTAGCTGAGATGTGTTAGTAAGGATGTTTCTTGCACTAAAAATTCAACACTGAGTTTTCTTCTGGAAGCTTATCTTTTTGGAACTGAAACCCTTATAGATTCAGGTGCTTGCTCTTACATGGGAATATGTGATTCTATGAAATATGTTGAGAGAAGATGCTTATTTTAATTACTTACATAAATACGTGTATAGAAAATTGTGTCTTTTTTCATTTATTATACTTTTGGAAGTCATGTTAATGAACAACATTTTATTTACTTAGATGTATAAAATCAAAGAAGAAAGGGGAATAGTCAAAAAGCTAAGTGAAATATGGTGGAAATTGACAGAACCTCTGCAACCCCAGGTGCCAAGAGAAAATACCAAGATGAAAAGCTTGTCTTACCCATTTTCCAGAGAGAAAACATATTTGTGAGTACTTTAAATTGTGAAGAGAAATGAAGAAAGCTATAATTTATACTTTTAGTATTGTCTTTTTTTCCTAAGAGATTTCCAGTCGAAAATCAGAAATTCATTGAGTTTGCAGCATTCTGGGAATTCTGAGGAAATACACATTGACATTGAATTCAGTTCCAGAGGATCAACAGAAATATAGATAGGAAAGAATTTTGTCAATGTTCTACTTCCTTCTGCTAGATAAGGCACTTTAAGCAGTGTAACAAATAAATAAACTATATTTTTATGATGAACTGTAAAAATATAGCAACAAATTCCTGATTAATTGGATAGTGATATTACTGCCTGATTTGAAAAAGAAAGAGCAAATAAAAGTTCAGTGATATTCCTCTTGCTAGATTTGTTCGCTGATCCGAAAGTAATGCCTCCTGTTTTATTATGAATGTCTTGAGAGTAGCCCTGAGGAGAAGGATTTGGGGGTGTCTGTTGATGAGAAACTCAACATGAGCCGGCAGTGTGCACTTGCAGCCCAGAAGGCCAACCGCATCCTGGGCTGCATCAAGAGAAGCGTGGCCAGCAGGTCGAGGGAGGTGATTCTGCCCCTCTACTCTGCTCTCGTGAGATCTCACCTGGAGTACTGTGTCCAGTTCTGGGACCCCCAACACAAGAAGGATGTGGAGCTGTTGGAGCGGGTCCAGAGGANACCATTCTATGATTCTATGATTATGCTGATGCAGAATGTCAGAAGTTAGTGGGATGGCAGTAGAGATTGATGCTTCTGAACAATATTCCATTACATTTTGTTGCTGTGTGACAGATGGCAGCAAGAGATGCAGTCTGACCTGAAATTGAGTAAGAAGCAAAGGTAACAGTGCTGACAGCAATATGAAAGAAAGCTACGTTCCAGCCATGTAGATTTTTACAATGCAGTATGTAGGCTCTTATTCATCACTGGTGAAAATGTATAGCTGATGGTGGAGACTATGTTGAAAAATAGTGTTTTGTAGCTGAGAATTTGCTCTATCAAATAATGTTCTTATGCTCTTTGTGTCTGTTGCAGTTTCCATGGAAATAAAAAGAAGGCATTACTTTCAGAGCATTCTACATTATTAAACCTTGACTAACAATACTAAGATAAGGAATTCTTGACACTTGCCCTTTCACTCATAATAATTTGTTGTTAAATATTCCTTTTTTTTTTCCCTCATGATTGGTTCTTTATATTTGATAAATAAAATTCAGCAATAATGAATAATGAACGACCATATCATTTATTGTGCTCTCTGAAATTTTTATTAATACAAAATACAAGTGAAAGTGGTTGAGGGGAACAAATTGGGAAGGCTAATTTCACATATGATTATTCCATTGGAATTGTTATTTTAAAGCAAGCTGACTGATTAGTCACCTGGAAAAAAGTCCTAAACATCTGCAGTAGGCAAGCTGAAACCTTATAACATACCCACGGAATTTTATAGCATTGATTAAAAGATTAAAATGTAAGTCTGTGTAAACAGTAAACAAGGTCTCCATACTAGAAAGTCATTTTACATTAGTTAATATTTATGCACTTTTTGTGCACAACATCACTGCAATCCTGGCAGAATTCTGAATGAACAGGAACAATATATAATGCTGTAGGATTTCATCTACATTTCCTTTAAACATCTGTTTATCTTCCTTACCTATAGTATGTTTGTTAATTCTAAATCAAAATCTTATATATTGTCCTAGTCACTTCTAAAAGCATACCTGATTATTTTTTCTTAACATTTTTAGGTATAACATCAGAGACAAAGGCACATTTTTTGACAATGCTACCCGCAGTAGAATAGTAAGTAAGCAAAAGTAACATATCATTCACTTCCTGTGCTGAATGACATTTGCTTTTTTGAAATTATCAAAGTAGTCACCAACAATAAAAAAGCAATTCATTTCTCTTTTCCTATAAAGCACTAAGCAGTCATACATATTTAAGAAATGCTCTGCTGGAGCTACCTGGTAGTCCATGTAGCTCAGTGAGTGTAGAAGACGCTATGTAAGGAAATATTGCTGACTCAACTCCATTCTTACAAATTATTATTAAGCCCTACTTCTTATTATTTAACCAGATCTTCCATGAAAGTGCCTTCTCTACAATCCTGTAGTAATTTTCTAGCTCCAGTAGTCTTTGATGGGAAACATTGTATCGTGTTCCTGACATCCTGCCAAGTCTCCAGCAGGTTAGAGGGGCAGGATTTCTCTTTATGGGTGATATGCAACTCCTCTCCAGCATGCTATGTTCACCATATACACTGTGGTTTCATAGATACAGTGTATATACTGATCACATGTATGTGTGTCTTGATGTTGTATTTCCAAATGCTAAAGCTACATGTTTTTTTACAGAGTTGGATTCTCTTGTGTTTTTCTATAGTGTAAAACGCTCATTGTACCTGAACTCCTTGCACTTCTAGTTTTACAAGGATGTGACGTAGCAGGACTTAGCCTACACATGTTAGTGTCAGAAAATCAACCAGTATGAATTGTTGTACCATAACTATGTTTTAACTAGTAACCCCAACAGAAGTCCCTAATTTCTAAATTTCATTTTATTGCTCCCTCCATGAGGAAAAGTATTTTAAAAGACAATTTGTGTATTGCATGCCTATTCTTTTCCACAGGTACATGAAATTTTGAAGCGCACATCTACAAAGACCAGAAACACCATGGGTAAGAAGGAGGGAAGATAACTATAAATGTTGTTTTGAAAGGAATTGCTTAGTCATCTCAATGAGTATCTGTTTGTCTAGAAGAACATGAGAGAATGCTGGCACATGTCCACTGGGGGGCGGGGGGGGAGGGCGGAAGAGATAGAAGCAAATGCATTTTGAGAAGAAAAGAATCAGACTTTCTGGTGCAAGTTTTATATAGTATATAGTAATGGGAGTTTGTTTTTCTTTTCTACAGATGCAGGACCTGGCACATAAGTTGCATTTCAGGAGTTATTATTAAGTTGGATATGATTATAGTACGATCTGCTTTTGAAAATTCAAATGTCAGCTGCAATATATTGCATTATTGCTTCCAGGAACAGATTTTCCTTGCCTTTTCAATAAAATAATATATTTTTCTAGTTTATTCTTATCAGTACTTCTTTAAAAAAGAAGTCCATGAATGGAATAGTGAAATACTTGAATTAGCTATGACTGTTTTGAAGATGTGGTTTGTTTTTTGGGTTGTTCTGTGTGGAGACGGGAGTTAAATTTGATGATCCTTGTGGGTCTTCTCCAGCTCAGGGTATTCTATGTTTCTATATTTTTGATGCAACTCTGAAACAGAGCATTTGTGTTCTTGAGGTTCAGATCATATACAAGTATGCTTACTCTCTTTTTGCTACTCTTTCCTCCATTGTGATATCACAACACATATCGACCTGGAGATGAAGAGGTCAAATTACTCCTTGTCTGGCATGTTTTCTGAAAGTCCCTCTGTAAGCTTGACCAGTTATGCGCATATAGCAATGTCCTAGCGTAATATACCTAGTGCATGCTCAATTGGCCCTCAGCTGTTGAACCAGGTGTCTGCCATCAGCTGTTTCAGCACCCAGTTTGAGCTAGTGTTGTAGCCGTTATCTGATCACAGCCTTGAGCATTACCAGTACCGTGCTCATTATCTGCCTGAGCAAGGCCTCAAGTGTAACAGACAGGCCAAAGGAGGAAACCATCACGGGTAGGAAGAGGTGCAAACCAGAAACAGAAGACACTGTTTTTCAGGTTTTCCACTTCTTACCTTCTCCCTCATAGCTGAGTTTCTACCAAGAGACGAGAGATTTAAATTTGCAGCCTGCAGTTTACGTGCAGCACCTATCAAACTGCAGATGGCAAGGGTAAAAACACCTTGGAGAAAAAAGTCCTGACAGAATGTCTTGGAAAGGCTGGGTACATCTGCCTGTCTGGATTTTGTTCTAACATTGTTTGAAATGCCACATCCTGACCCTCTGAGTTATTCAGGAATGAGAATTTCTTAGATAGGGGTCAGAATCACAGTTGTATTTCTTTATGTTCAGTGTTATGCTCTGCCCTTTCCTTCCCTGGTTCAGGAATCATGGAAGATCAGAGAATAAATACTCTTTATAGAGGAAACTGCCTAATGCAGTAATGTGGCTAATTTTAGTAGAAGCAGTTAAGCAGGAGGGGAATAAGCACCTAAATAGATTGTAAGCTAACCTGAAGGAAGGAATACCAAATATTTGAATTGTAATGTAACGTCAAAATCTAACCCTCTATTATTCAAATAACATGTTTGAGAACTCCAATCTAGATTACTTGTAATGAAACTTAGTGTGCCTTTTCCATCAAGTGATACTGAAAAAAAAAATGAATTCCTTACATAAAAAATTTTATTTTTACCTTTTTATCTAAAGTTTTATCTTTTTGTCTTTTCTATTTTATCTGTTTATCTTTAAACTTTTAATTTCATCATTAAAGACATTAAGATTAGAGGCAACCTGGGCTGCCTCTGATCTGACCGTGTCCTGGTCAAGATCATCATCTAGAGGACTATCAAGGATCATCTCAAAATTGATATCTCAAGGGCCTGGCAAAGAATGAAGTCAGGACCCTGAACTTCAGGAGAGCAAACTTCTGGCTGTTTAAGGAATTACTGGATGAGATCCCCTGCAAAGCTGTCCTTAGGAAAATAGGAATGTAACAGAGCTGGCAGATCTTCAAGGATGCATTTCTGAGAGGACAAGAGCTCTCCATCCCCCAGCATAAGAAATCAAGCAGAGGAGGCAGAAAAAAGGCATGGCTGAGCACAGACCTACTGGTCAAAGTGAGGAATAGTAAGGAAAAGTATAGGCAGTGTAAGCGAGGATGGGTAGCCTGAGAAGAATATAGAGATGTTGTCTGGATGCACAGAAATGGAATCAGGAAAGCGAATACACAGATGGAACTAAACTTGGCAAGGGAAGTTAGAAAAAAAAAAAAAAAAACAAGAAGGGTTTCTTTAGACACATTGGTCAGAAGAGACAGGCAAATGAGAGCGGACCCCATCTGATAAATGAGAAGGGAGAATGGGCTTCCTCAGACATGGAGAAGGCTGAGTTATGCAATGAGATCTTTGCCTTGGTCTTACTGGCAGTCAGACTTCCTATGTCTCTCTGTGTCCCTGAGCTTCTAGGTGGGGGTCAAGGGAACAAAATTCGTCCCACTGTAAGAGCGGAGCAAGTCTGAGACCACCTTGCAAGGCTGAATGTGTACAAGTCTATGGGGCCGACAAACATGCACCCTAGGGATTTGAAGGAACCGGCTGATGTGATTGCCAAGCCACTCTCCATCATACTTGAAAAGTTGTGTCTCTCAGATGAAGTCCCTGTTGACTGGAAAAAGGGGAACGTCACTGTCATTTTTAAGAAAGGGAAGGAGAAGGACCAGGGGAACTACTGGTTGGTGAGCATCACCTTCATGTTGAGAAGATCATGGAACAGGTCTTCCTGGAAGAGATGTTAAGGCACATGTGAAATAAGGAGGTGGTCCAAGACAGCCAGCATAGTTTCACCAAGGGCAAATCATGCCTGACAAATCTGCTTGCCTTCTATGATGGAGTGATAGCATTAGTAGACAAAGGGAGGGCAACTGATGTCATCTACCTGGACTTGTGCAAGGCCTTTGACATGGTCCCACACCTCATCCCTATCTCTAAATTGGAGAAATATGGATTTGAAGGGTGGACTACTTGTTAGATAAATAATTGGCTGGTTGCTCACAGCCAGAAGGTTGCTGTCAATGGCTTTATGTCCAGGTGGAGGCCAGTCACGAGTTGTATGTCATAGGGGTCCTGCTGCTTGGGACCATTGTTTTCCAACATCTTTGTCAATGACATAGACGTTGGGATTCAGTGTACTATTGGCAAATTTGCTGGTGACACCAAACTGAGTTGTGCAGTTGATACAATAGAAGGAGAAGATGCCATCAAGAAGGTCCTGGACAGGCTTGAAAAGTGGGCCCATGAGAACCTAAAGAGGTTCAAAAAGGCCAAGAGCAAGGGTTTGCGCTCAGGTTGGGGCAACCCCAGATGTTTATACAGACTAGGAGAAAAAACTTCTTGAGAGCAGCCCTGTCAATAAGGACTTGGGTGGTCCTGGTAGCTGAAGAGCTGGCCATGAGCCAGCAGTGTGCAATTGCAGCTGGGAAGACCAACAGTATCCTGGGCTGCATCAAAAGAGGGGTGGCCAGCAGGGAGGGGAAGGTGATTGTTCTTCTCTACTCTGCCCTTGTAAGGCCCCATATGGAATACTGTGCCCGGGCCTGCGGCCCCCAGTACAAGAAGGATTTGGAGCTGTTGGAGCAGGTCCAGAGGAGGGCCACAAGGATGATCAGAGGGCTGGAGCGTCTCTCCTATGAGGAAAGGTTGAGGGAACTGGTCTTGTTCATCTTGGAGAAGAGAAGGCTATGGGTAGACCTCATTATGTCCTTCCAGTTCTTGAAGGGAGCTTATAAGCAGAAGGGGAACTGACTTTTTACGTGGTCTAATAATGATAGGACAAGGGGGAATGGCTGTAAACTGAAAGAGGGAAAATTTAGGTTAGATATTAGGAAGAAATTCTTTACTCAGAGGGTGGTGAGGCCCTGGAACAGGTTGCCCAGAGAAGTTGTGGATGCCCCATCCCTGTACGTGTTTAAAGGCAAATTGGATGTGATTCTGGACAGCCTGATCTACTGGTCAGCATCCCTGTTCATGGCAGGAGAGTTGGAAATAGATGACCTTTACAGTCCCTTCCAACCTAAGCCATTCTATGATTCTGTGAATCTATTGTTCCTAGGTATTTCCTCAGGTATCCTGCTTCCTTTAAGCTTGACCAAGGCCTTTTTAATTAACACACAATCCCTTGTGTCTGAGACTCCCGAATGGAGAAATTAAAGAATTTGGAGTATTTTTAAACGACAAGGGATGATAGCTTAGAAAAAGAAAAGCATAATGTGATGAAAATACTTGCATTTTTTACTGGTGTGACTGGCTGAATTGAAATCAGCCTCTCTCAGCGTACGTGTTCAGAACTGAGAAGTTTACTGAGGACTTAAATATCATATGTATACCAGCTTATATCCTCTTATTTATACATTGGAGGGATGCTCTGAAAGTAATGTCCCCCATTTTATTATGTTGGCCCATATTGTCAGAGGCAGATGTTGGTGGTATGATGGTAGAGGTTGAACCTTCCTAACAATATTCAATTACGGTTTGTTGCCATGTGACAGATGGCGCAGAGGGGCAGTCTGAGAAAATGGCACTTGAAGTTTGCATGAAGAAAAGGTGTGTGATTGCATTCCTCCATGTGGAAAAAACTGCACCCTTTGGCATTCATCGATATTTGCTGAATGTTTATGGAGATCAAACAATGGATGTTAGTACAGTGAGGCTGTGCACAGTACAGCAGCTGGAATGGAAAATTCCTGAAACAGAAATTTTATGTTTTGTTTTCGTCCTGTGAAAGAAAAAAAAAATCATTATCTTTTTCCATTAAAAATACTTGAATTTGCACAGAACAAGCATTTAAATTTGGGATTATCAGAATATTTTATTTTAAAAAAGGGAAAAAATAGTTAAGAAAATGTCGGGCATTTTTTCATTTCTAAAACATTTTTCAGCTGGTATCTGTTTGGTTAAACTTTTATTCTCTGCTGTTCCATATTTTGATTAGCTCAAAGGTTCTGATGGGGCAGTAGAGAGTAACTCTGCTTACTTTACTGGATTGCTCCTGGTGACATCCAAGGGATTCTCCTGGTGACTGGGGAGACCATGCTTTCCCTGGGAGCTGTGGAATCGTGCAGATTTTTGAAAAAAGGATGTTTAAGGTAGATGAAACAAGAAGCCTTGAATGCAGCAGGGCCATGAAGGTTGTTGACCCACAAAGCCAACACTTTGCCGTAGGATTCAGAGAGATTCTGTAGAATTAATTCAAACTTGTTAAGTCTTCTTAAGTTGTTGGAGTGACACAAAGACTCAAAGAAGAGATCTGTCCTTCAAGGACACAGTAGGAAACAGTAGGGAGGAGAAGAGCACTTAAGTGCTTTTATTTTTGCCTCTTATTCAAAGCTTTCTGTTTAATAGCTTGTTCTGGTTTATAATGTAATAAATGTCACCTTTAGAGATCAAAGCATTAGTAGTGACTTTTTTAGTTTTTTTTTTTTTCTCTGAGGTAAAAAAAAAAAGAAAAAACAACAGGTTGATCCACTTCAACCTCAGGTCAACTCGAAATCCCATTTGACAAGAAGGAAATGTTTTAACCTTTCTAGTCTATAGCCTGAACATGATCATGCATCACGTTTGATCTATATTCAGTAATTGTTCTGTTCTTCTGAGATTGTATCCCAAAAGTTCTTTACTTCATGTGTCAGCAAGATTTTCTGTTTTTACTGGTCTTAAGAGAACTCATCATGAGTAGTTTAAAAGATTTCTTTAAGCATTCATGCTTTATTCTGTTTTTCTAGGATTTTGTTGCTTATTTTGTATAGGAAGGAGGATGGTGATGTTGGAAGTACTTGAGTAATCTTCAGTTTTTGTAAATCATTATTTAATAGGAGGAAAGTAACAACACTTCAAACACATTTGCTTACTGATTTTTACAGATTTATAGGGCTGAATATGATTCCACTTCTATGATATTGTACAAGGGAGGTATATTTGCTTACGGCATAACTCTGAACTACTGTAAACTTTCCAAAAACAGAGTGCTTTCAGTAGAAGTCTTGAGATGATCCAAACATGAATATTTCCTTATTATATTAGCACATTGTCTTAGTTTCTAACTGAAACTTCCTCTCTTAGTGTCTGGTACAAAGCTGTGTTTTGGTTCTAGAAGAAAAACAAGGCTGATAACAGCCAGCAGCATTGAACAGAACCAAGGACATTTTAATTCTCAGTTCTGCCAGTGAAGGGGCTGGGGGGGTGCACAGGGAGCTGGGCAGGGACAAGAACCGGGCAGCTGACCCAAACTGACCAAAGGGATATTCCATACCATATGACATCATGTAATATAAGGAAGGGAAGTTAGCTGAGAGGGCCCATTTTCTTGGGGATTGGCTAAGCATCAGTTGCGGGTGGTGAGCAATTGCTTTGTACAATCACTTGTTTTGTATATAATTATCATTACTGTTATTTTATTCTATTTTCCTTTTCTGTTAGTAAATAGTTTTTATCTCAACCCACGAGTTCTACCATTTTTTCTTGATTCTCTCCCCTATCCCAGCTGGGAGGAGGAGGGGAGTGAGCAAAAGGTTGTGTGGTGTTTTAGGCCTGCCAACTCAAACCACAACACACATGTAGGGTTAAGGGTGTTTTCTCTGTATCATGGGAGAAAATCTATTTGTAATGCCTATCTAGCATCACTGCCAGAGGGTTTCCTCAAACCATTACAGAATAATAGTTGTGTAATTTGATTATGGAATTTTTTTTCCTAAAGGTAGTCTTTCTGTGTACTTTCTACTGGACTTTGAAAGAACATAGATCTGGAACAAACTGTCAGTCATAACCTTAATTGTCATTTTATGGAAGAATTGTTTTCACCTACAGATACTGAAAACAATGACTTCAAAAGGTCTAACTTGAGAGCCTGTAGTGGTCTTTAGGTGCTGTAATCATTATCTGAGATTCAGTTGCTGAAGCCCTTAGTAGTATGATACTGTGATAGTGCTGTGACCATATATCTTGTTGTATCTTTGACAAATCTTCTAGCTTGCAGTCTTTCGGACTCAGCACTTTTTGTCATAGTGCAAGCAGCTTTCTATCATAACCATGGATTTGATGAGAACCAACTGATTTAACTCCCACAAAGACGAGTTGTTTGAAACTCAGAAATATAACCTTATGTATTTATATGAGGAAGGACAGAAACCTCAGCAGTTGGTTCAGTGAAAACTAAACACGATGTAATGTTAGTCAACAGAGAGTAGGAGTTTCTTGATCACAAACTCCTGTGACATGTTTACTTATTTATTTATTCTTTTTTGCTTGTTTGTTTGTTTATTTTCTTGTGTCTGTTAGTAGGGATCCATGGTTCTGATTATTATCAAGCTTCAGGAAGGATTTCCCAGATGTTTTCCTTCTCAGTCACATGCCTCCTCAATATTAGGATGAGACAGTAGTCAAAATTGTGTTTAAACCACCCTAGTTCACTCAAGAAAAAACAGTAGATAGAAATGAGCTTTTCTGTGAAAATGTTTTCCACAGCCAGGTACTTCTGGGCTAGATAGATATACTAGATATCTATGCTAGATACTGATGTATGTGACTTTGAATGTCTTCATTAATACAGCTCAGTCTCTTATGTAATGCCACTGCATGAAATTAATAACCTTTTCTGCTTGACTGTGCTTTTTTTTTTTTTTTTAGGTATTAACACATTAATAGCAAATAATGTTTATGATGCAGCATATCCACTTCATGATGTATGTATATCCCTTTAAAAATCTAGTTCTCTTATGGTATCACTGAATAGCATGAGGGCTGCTCTGAAAGTAATGCCTCCTATTTTGTTATGTTGGCCCACAATGTGAGAGGCAGATGTTGGTGGGATGGGCTGAACCTTCCTGACAATACTACAATATGTTTTGTTGCCTTGTTGCCATGCAACAGATGGCAGTAAAGTGACTGTCTGACAAAATGACATCTGAAGCAAAGGTGTGTCATTGAATTCCTCCATGCGGAAAAAAGAGCACACATTGACATTCATTGATGTTTGCTGAATATTTATGGAGATCAGAGGATGCTAGCACAATGAGGTGGTGGGTGGTGCATTTCAGCAATGGTGGCAGCACTGTGAAAGACAAGCTGCGTTCCAGACAGCCATGCAGATTACCTTGATTACTTTTAGACTGACCTACATACAAAGAGTTTAAAGATTATTGCCTACATACATAGAGTTTAAAGATTATTGCCTGTGACAATGAAGATTTATTCTAATATCTTAAGTGTGCCATCCCAGCAAGAAAACCTTTACACAAATACATTTCAGGTTGTGACTTGAAAGTATAAATCAACAGTGTACTAACAGCTGAGTGAATTTTATGTTTTTGCATTGGTTATTGAAGGATTTTCTTTTCTAGGGTGAATATGAAGGGCAAAATGTTGACATGAATGAAAGAAAGGTAAAGTACATTACAAAATTAATTTCATATTTGATTTAATGTGTTAAATGTGAATTAATGTCCCAAGTGCTACCATAAAATGTCGACCAGCATTTAGTTAAGCAAATGCTTTTATAAATGTATATAGTATTTGTTATGTTGCTTATTTTCCTGTCCTTCTGCATGTTACATTTGTTTGTTAAGGCTTTCTATGAAATTCTGTCAAGTATTTCAGGGAATTTTAACTTTATGCATACATCTTTAGCTGCTTCAAGTTTTCCTAAATATGTGAAGAGAATACATTTTAATCTGTCAGAATGCAGATGTTTTTAAATAACCTACAAATATTTTCTTTCCATAAACATATCATGTTATAGATGAATAGTTACTAAACTAAAACATAGTTGTATTTTTAATTTGATTGTGCATTCACTTAAATTACATGCAGTTTCTAAAAATCTTCTTCCAGTTATTTTGTAAAGGAAAGGTTTCTAGATGTCGTATGACTTTTGAAAATGTATCATCCACAGTCCGCGCAAGAGAAATGGATGCACGATCAATTCAAATTTTATTTAATATATATGTTTACTATTAGAAATTAGCAAAAATTTAATTAATGGAATCGATTAAAAGTAATTTCATTCTTTAATGTTTGCCTATTTTTTCCTTGATATACAACCAGTAAGAGTGTAAGTAAAGAGAGAAGATTGTGGAGAAAATGGAAAGGGAACGATGAAGAAAAACAGATTGTTTGGATAAATATTTGCTATATTAGAAATTAAACTGCATATATTAATGATGACTTGTAAATCATTTCATAAACGTTTTTAAGTCTGTGATTTTACATGTTGGCATCTGTTATGTGATGGAGAGTTAAGAAAAATCTGTTCATTTGGCAGAATACTCAGTGTAGTTTTTGAGTGTAATTGCCACAAGTTATTATTATCTGACCACTTGGAATTAGGACTGAGTTCATAGATCACACAAGTATATTTGCTTTCTCCAATTCTGGGTGAGTAAGAATTTGAAAACATAATCTTCTTTATAGTTTCTATTCAATAGTGTTAACATTCAGCCACTAAATTTCTTTACGTGACATATACAACTTCATTTTCAAAAATTTGCACAAAACTGGAAAGCAAATGGTGCAGAATCTTGTGTACTTATGTCTATAATTTTGAACACTTTGTTCATGGAAAAACTGTCTCTGGATGATGCATTAGTGAACTGTGAAAGCTACATAGTTTAATCATAAGGCTAGCAAATTTTTTAGAAAAGAAATGTAAACGAACACTAGTCAATGTAGGAAGATTGGGTAATATGGGGAAGGGGGAAAGAGGGCCTAAAGCACCAATGTCTGGAAAAATATTCACCCTACTAGTTGCATTTTGTGATGCCTTCTTTTTATCCTGCCTACTACGCTCAGTTATGAAGTGTTAAGTATTAAAAACGTAAAAGGTTCTTTCCAGAAATACTTCATTGATTATTCCCATATGTTTCTGTTGCCTAGCCATTGAATCTGCTGTAGTATTTCTATGCGTAACATCATCTGTTTTCTATCTGAATCTAATAGTCTCTCTGTTTAATTTCCTGAAAAGTTCTGATCAGGTTTAAAGAGAAGCGGAGCATTTTTGTGCCTTGTTTCCCTGCCTCTTTTTGATTTGTCCATTCTAACTTATCTATGTCTTCCTTTTCACTAGTCTGTAGTACTAGCCCAAAGAATGATGAATTGTGGCAGCACAAGTAACTAAGGTTTATGTAACAGTTCATAATATAAAAGGATAATACTTATTAGCCCACTTCAGGATTTCCTTGGAGAAAATTCCCCGTGAAACACTACTTTTGTCACATATTATGAGAATTAGTCAAGAATAGTCAATAAACCCCACTCTTTTCCTAAGACTGTTGATTAGGGTGAACGATTTTCCCTATTTTAGTGTGATTTCTACTGTAGAAAAAAGTCTTTTAAAAAAGTATTGCGCAGCAGCAATGCTAACTTGATCTTTTCTAAGTTTGTAGCTCAGTGACATCTTGTAACCCATGGATGTCCAACTTTTGGCTTGCCGGGACTGCAATAAGTGAAGAGGAATGGTCTCAGGCTGCACATAAAATATATAATATAGTTAATGTATATAACTAATAAAACTTAATTTTTAAAGAATTTTTACTAATAAACTAAAAAAAGAGAGCAATGACAACATAAAACTAGTGCGATATTTGATCTTCTTTTTGTGGAACTAATGCATCAATGTCTGTTTTGATGGCAGTGGTTGTAATTCTTAGTGAGTTCTCAAGGTATTCATCAGAGATTTTTAAGGAGATTTTACTCTTCCCGTGTTTCATTCTTGAAAACAGTTGTTCACAAATCTATGCACTGCCAAAAAGCAATGGCATGAATAAGGCATGGCTGTGAAGTGAGGGATATTTTTCTCTAGTAAGATAGATCTTCTAAAAGTCTAGTAGAGAGATATGATCAAGTTTTCTTTTGAGCTGAATGTCTGATTGCAACTCCATGCATTCAATTTGAAAATTTGCAGGTAATGTGTGTATGTTGACTGAAAATGGAGTTGCAATTATACCAGAAAGTTGATGACTTTTTGGCAATCTTGAAACCTACTCTCAAATTCCTTTATTAAAACAGAAAGCAAGGTTGCATATTTTTCACTGCTCACAGACCAGTGTTTAGCTGAAGTATCAAAATGCATAAAATTATTTGACATAACTTGAGCTTGCCATAATTTAAGTTTCATTTTAAATGCTGCTATGGTTTGAATCATAGCACAGATAAGTTGGTTTTCATCTTGAAGACGCATGTTTAACTCATTTCAATGAGTGGTCAAATCCACCAAAAATGCTGAATGCGTGAGCCATTTTTCGTCTTCAAGTTCTGGCACAAATTTTCCTTTTGATTCCATAAATGACTTGACTTAATTTCTCAAATCGTAAAATCCTTTTAGCATTTTACCCCGACTTAACCACCTTGCTTCTGAAAAGTAAACAATGTCCCCATAATCAGCATCTATACTTTTAAGGAAATCCTGGAATTGGTGGTGATTCAATCCCTTGGTCTTTACGAAATTCACGGCTTTGATGACAATTTGCATGGCATTACTCATTTTTAAAGCTTTCACACATAAATTTTCTTGATGTATGATGCTGTGATATTTCATCAAACATGAATTGCCAGTGGCAGTTGCATTGTCTTCTGTTAATTTTATAATTCCTTTTTTTTTTACCAACCATCACAAGGGCGCCATCGATAGTAGTACCAGATATGTAAAGAAAAGTTAAAGAAAATCACTTTAATGTGGTTTTTACTGCTTTGCACAAATCGGGAGATTTACTTGTGTCTTTTAATGGCACCAAAGAAGCCTTCTTCCATGACATTATATTCCTGATCAATACCTCTAATGAAAATGGCAAGTTGAGCCATGTCTGTAGCATCTGTACTTTCATCTATTGCCAGAGCATATAATTTGAAATTAGCAGCTTTACTTTCCAAATTTCTTTTGATAGATTTTCCTATTTCTTCGATTTTCCCTGGCTATAGTCTGGTGAGACAAGCTAATTTTAGAAAAATTCATTTTTTTATCTGGACAAATTACATCTGCTATGCTTTCCAAACATTCCTTGATAAACTCACCATCAGGAAATGGTTTTGATTTTTTTGCAGTCAGATTTGCTACTACATAACTAGCTTTTCCAACAGAACCTGTTTGAGTTTTAACATTTTAAAAAAAACTTTGTTGAGATCACAGACTTTTTTTCAGTTTCACTATTTTGTCCTTTATGAAACTTCCCTTGGTATGTATCAAATGTGGCAGCATGTTTTTGCATATAATGCCTTTTCACTTGATAATCTTTGAAAACTGACATGATTTCCTTAAAAATTAAGCATAGTGCTGCATTACTTGTCTTGATAGAAAAGTATTAATCTGTCATTTTTTTGTTGAACACTTCCTTCATCCACAATTTTTCTTTTTTTGGGTTCTGTTTTCGTTTGAGGTCCCACTAGATAGGTTGAAATATTACTATCGGTGATCCCTGTGTTTTACTCAAGAAGCAGCACAAGTGCATGTCACGTGTAATGCATGTGAGCTTCGATGTGATCAAGTATATGCAGTGGGTGCAAGAGGTAGAGTTAGCATTGCCCTGAGCCCTCCACCCGTCTCCTGGTTGCAGCTCAGACAGTGCCAATCACACACCGACCTTTGGTTGTTGCTGAGTGATGATTGCCCACCTGGGGCCTGGCCAGGCCATTTGACAGGGGCAGAGCTGTGAAAACGTGGCAGTCAGGGGCCACGGCCCATGGCCCCTGGGTTGGACATGCCCATTTAACCCTTCAGTGCTAGCAAGGTGCTTGACATTGGGAAATACATAGGGTATTTGTTACCTTTCTGGGAATTACAGAGTTGTCATATACAACAACATCCCTAGATTATTAGAAGCAATTTGAAAGGTATTATAAATTTACAGAAAGTACTGATTTATGTGAAACTGATAAAATGCAGTGAACTATATTAGGAAACTCTTCCTAGAATTCATTTCAATTTAATAAAAATCAGAAGAGGAAGCCCTTTCCATCTCCCGGATTAAGCTTAATCTTGTAAAATTGAATTGTTAAAACTAAGAGTTAGTGTAGGCAGCACACGAGTGGAAAATGTCCATGTCCTAAACTCACTTTCAGTGTTATGGTTTTTGGAGTCAGAGGAAACAATGTGATTCTGTTGCCTGATACAATGCTATAGCAATCTGTCCCTGAAATGACAGAATTTTTAGAAAGACCTCTATTTCTGCTCTTCAATTTCAGTTCTCTAGCTATTTTCAAAATGACTTTTAAGTAGGTCTAATCATTTAATAGTTTTAACTTTCTTGTTTCAGTGAATGCACTTATTATTGGGATTATTTATGAAAATAAATCAAATTATAGGTAATGCTTTGAAGTAATGGCAAGGGGTGATTTTAAATAGGTAACCACAAGTATTCGTATGAAAGGATCAATATGGCATCCAGGGCAATCCTCTTCAACCACTGCTGAAGTCAAAGTAAATCAAACATAGCTTCTTTCTTTTCACAAGTGCAAAGCATTTTATGAGACTGTGCTCTGTAACAGCAATATTCTGTAAGCTAAGATTCCACACTCCTTGTATCTTGTTGCTGAATTCCCAATTCAGCAGGGTAGGGTTTACTTCCTGATCAAAGAACAGAAAGTACTCTGGACTGGATTGTTAACAAGCATACATTGGCATAGTTCCATTCCCTTAAATGGCTACAAGCCAATTTCCATATTCTGAACAGTAATAATGAGGTGGGCATGTGTTTGTGGGATCCAATTCTTAATTGCTCCCTTGATATTTATTTAGTTCTTTCACGTAATATCTGTGAGAGGAGAGGTATTATAAACACTAGAAAAACATGATTGGGAAACTTCAAAAACTGGCAAGATAACTCTACAGTTACAGTACTTGAAATTTCTCCCCTCATCTTCATAGTGCTGCTAACTGCACAAGGTGGTGTAGAAACTGAGTAAGTAGGGTGCCTCTAGCTGACAGATACAACTGCTGACAATTGCAAAAATTCTATGCAATTTGTAACTAATATCATCACCAGCTCTTGCATACTTACACAACTCCATTGTACAATACTCTATTATGATCTGAAAAAAATAATAACATACATAATGGGCATCTATTTGACAGATAGAACTGTTTGCAATCTAGCCCGCAGTTATGCTTGATTTCCATGTAGTGCATATTATGAAAAAAATCTATACCTTATATATATCTTATTGTCTGTCTAATCAATGCTTTTGAGTATCTTTGAACTGTTCCTTTGCTTCTGTTAAAGAAATAAAAATGTCAAATACTTAATTGAACTTCTCTTCGGAATGTACTCTATTTGTTGTGTGTTTGTGCACGTGCGTTTCTTGGTTTCTCTCTCTCCCCAGCAATTTTCAAACTTATTGCCCTGTCGTAGCCAAAGTTGACAGAGGAGTAGTGGTCTCCAAGGTCTCCAGCTCTGCAGTTACACCACACCACCTTAACAACAATGTCCATGACATCAGCAAGAGACAGACAGTTAGTGCTTGCAGCAAGGGAGAAACTGAAGTAGAAGGTTGTCCCTTGGGAGGCAGAAGAGATTCCACAAAGAAGTTTATTCTTAAGACACAGTTTCATCACTACTCTGACTGTCCTAGGAGTGATGTGATACCTTGTTTTAAAGGAGTTGACCTCATTTCTCATATGTTATTCTTTGTTTTTGAAAAGAGGGACAAAACGTTTGACTTGTCTTTGGATAAATTCATGCTCTACATTCATAATCTATAAATAACGGTGTAACTCATTTACTTTCATTTATCATCATATTCTTGTTCTTTGTTCATTGTATTTTTCATGCAATCTGTGTTTCAGGAAATAGTTTTCAATGAGTATGTTTTCCTAGATGGTCTATAGTGTGAATACAAACCATTCAGGTGGTTCCATCGAAAATCTTGCTCTTTTACATTGCACTGCCCTGCTTTTTATTTCCTCTGAAGTAAAAATATGGTGAATAGTCATCAAAGTTTGTTAAATCCTTCTGATGTTTCCTCTCAGCTCCTTTTGTTCTTTGCATATTTCTGGAAAGATTAATTGTTGAAAGTCCATTTGATATTATTAATAAATGCATACACAGTTATAAAACGTAGTGCCATCATATTAACTCTTTTGCCAAATTATTAATCAAATGTTATCCAGCAGCTGGCTTTAGTTTCAGAACAGCGCGATGCCTTTCATACCATAATTAACTTATTTCTTTTCCAGCTTCTTCTAGGGGACTGTCCAAGGTTTCTTCTTTTCTTTTTTAAAGTTCAACAAACTTGTGTCATGTAGATCACAGCAAAAAAAAATACCTCAGAGAATGAAGAAGACTATTACAAGACCCTTGCCTGGATGTATTTTGGTTAATATACCGGAAGTTCTGAAATGTTTCCTTTTAACCCAAACTGTTGCCTAGCAGTTTTGTTCTTCCTGTTGCATGAGGTTTCTGTGTGCTGTTTGCACACTGTTTGTGCTTTTTGCAAGTGTTGGGTGAGTCTGGAGTTCTAGCACTAAATGTTTAAACTTATGTGTATTTGCTCAGCATGAGGAGAGAAGGGGCTTTTATATAGAGCCCACTGGGTATAGTATCCTCAGGAGCTGCAGAGAGGAGAGCAGGACTTGCCACATTTCTTACATCTCGGCATGTGTTTACATACCAGTTCACCAATGTTGAACTCTTCTTGGTTCACTTCACCTTTTAGCTAGAAACACTATTCATTACTTCCCTATGGTATAATTCTAGGCATTAAACAAATTGCATTAAAGGAGAAATTTACTGTATAAGTAGAATTACTTCTAGCATCTCTCCAAAGATTTTCATGAGACTACAACATTTTTTTTTTCTTCTCTTTAAGTGCTCGTTTTTAACAATAAATATGTTGTGAAAGAAGTAGGTATGGGGAGAAAAGGTCTGTGTACTCCATCCTTGCATTGCTGGCATGGTTGAAGTCTTCCAGAACTGTCCAAAAAATATATGTGGAAGCTCACACTGAAGTATTGAAAACTGCTTTCTGTTTTGCTCCATATATTTTTAACTATTAGACAGTGTTTATAAAAGCAGAAGGGAACATCTCTTTTAAGTTAATTTTCTGTTTTTTATTTAGTTGCTGTATCAAGAATGGGCAAGATATGGAGCATTTTACAAGTTTCAGCCTATTGACCTCATAAGGTAATATGGACGTTATGAAACATTATGGGACCCGGTTCTTATCTGATACAGATTAATAGTTTCCTGGATTTACTTCAACAAACGAAATTGGGTTGATTGGAGAAAAAGTTTGACTGCTTCCCTGCATTTCTGATGATAGTTTACTGTGCAAAAGAAACACTAAACAATAGTATACCTTTCTTTCTGTGTTTTGTGTTATCCTGGAGAAATATAACTTTTCAGATTACTTTAGTGAATTTTTATTGAAGATTGTGGTCAAAGTTGTGAATAACCAGAAGCTGGTGTTGACATAATGAATAACTGGGAAAGTATTTGGCAGTTATGGGATAGATTTGATTTATTTCAATTCTGATTTTAGAAGTTTTATAATGTTTGTTGTACACTATAAATATTGGATAAGAGAAAGGAAATGTACTGTGAAATTAGTAAACAACCAATGGGAAAAATAATCTGTTCCTTGATAATTTTTATGCCTAAGAAAGAAGACCTTTCATAGTGTTTATTTTTGAATAACACTTTTGAATGATGAAACTACAACTGGCCCTTACTATACAATCTGCCCCTAAGTGAGTAAATGCAAAAGCTAGCGTTAGTCACATGGATAGTCAATAACCTTGACAAAATATATTAATTATGTTTTGAGTTAAAGTTGAAATCCTGTATAGAGTTTGTCAAAGACCTAAGCATTAAATTCATAACATGAGCAGAATTGGCTGTGAGTTGTTTCAAATTGACAAATGAAAGGGAAACTATCAGATCTTAATTAAATTCTGCAAGATGGAAATTTCCCATTTTTGCCATGATATTTTTGTGTAGAATTTATATACTTTTTGACTGCCAGTTATTCCAGGCTGGGCTACTGTATGAACTATGCAAACTCAAAACAAGATGTTTATAACACACAAGGTGTGTTATTAGTAAGTATTGATAATGTTATGTTAAATTGTGTCTGACTGAATTAAGTTTTACTAGAACCGGCAGTTTATCTGAATTAAAAATAGAGACATATCTGCTTTACTCCATCTTCATTTGTATCTTGCTGTCCCCATTAAGATGTTTCACTATGCTTATATGATCTCATAGATACTCTGTGATTTAAATTTCTGTGAGAAAGAAAACAAGGTCCAGACGTACAATTGATTCTCTATTCTCAGAGATTATTTTCCTTGTTTTTATCTTTCTTGCTTTGCCTGACTGCAAGTTTGACAGTAACGTGTAAAATAAACATGATTTTTATTTTCTGGGTAACATTAGAGCTTTAGAGTATACATACCTGATCAAAACCCACCTTTTTCTTTCTGCAGCTGAGTTCTAGACATTTTTTGTTGTAATATACTTCTGCTGTTCTAATCCTAATTTAAATTGATTTCTAGTAGATAGGACTTCATCTAGTCTAGGTGTCCTGTAGGAATGCCTTTATCAACTATAGTCCCTCTCAATCCTTGTAATGTAATTTAAGAAGAGCTATAAAACATATTTCTTGTTCATTTATGTGGTTTTTTCTACTTTGATGACGCTCTTTCCTTAGGTAAAGATCTGTTCAAACATGGGTTTTACTAGTTTACGTAGTTAATGCATTTCTCAGTCTCCTCAGACATAATACTAGCATTGATCCAGAGTAGGGTAGGACAATCCCTGGAAGTCTTATGAACCTTCTCAAAGAGAAAAGGTTTTTGTGAACATTACAGTATGTTAATCAAAGTTTTAAACTATGTGATTCTAGAACGAATGAGTGGTAAATAGGGACCTCTGGAGGTCTCTGGACCTAGCCCATGAACAAAAAATCAAGCCAACAGGGCTGGCTTGAAAGCTAGATCAAGTTGCTTGCAAGTTTTTAAATTTCTGAGAGTGAATATTCCATGGCCTCTCTGAGATCCATTTCCAGCACTGCAGCCCTCTCAAGGGGGAAAAATTTTCCTTCTGTGCTTTCCAAATTTGTCTTGGATCAATTTCCAACTATTGTCTCTTTTCTTTTAGGAGGGCATCACTAATGAGTTATGGCAAGTAAGAAAACTGCAAGTAGAAGAAGTGCAGTAGAATTTATTATGAATTATATATCTGCTTGAATGCAGCTTTTATCACTTAAGAGCTCTAAATGACAGATGAAGTGAGTATGCTGAGGTTACTGATATCAAGAAGAAGTGAATACTCTTCTGAGACAAAAGCATACTTAGCTCATTGAAAATTGGCAAGTTATCATCTTAATGGGCATCTTGAAGTACCTGCAGATGGGAACCTGTGTGTGAGCTGAAATTCTGGAAAGGAGATCATCAAGAGATTCTGTTTTGTTGTCTTTTTACTAATGTAAAATTACCTCACCCTAAATAAGACATGGAGCCATAGAATCATAGAGTATTCTGAGTTGGAAGGGAGTCAGAAGGATCATCAATTCCAACAGTTGGCCCCACAAAGAACCAGCCAAAATTCAAACCATATTTCTGAAAGCATTGTCCAAATGCTTCTTGAACTCCAGCAGGCTTGATGCTTTGACTACTGTCCTGAGGATCCTTTTCCAGTGGCCAACCATGTTCTGGTAAAGAAGCTGTTCCTAATACCCAACCTGATCCTCCCCTGACACAGCTCCACACTATTCCCTTGAGTCCTCTCACTGTCACCTGAGAGCAGAGATCAATGCCTTCCACTCATGGGGAAGCTGTAGGCCACCACAGTCACCTCTTCTCTAGGCTGAACAAACCAACAGACCTCAGCCACTCCTTATATGTCTTGCTCTCCATTCCTTTCACCATCTTCACAGTCCTTCTTTGGATGTTCTCTGATAGTTTTATGCCTTTCTTATATTGCAATACCCAAAACTGCACACAGTGCTTGAAGTGAGGCTGCAGCAGCGCACAACAGAGTGGAACAATCCCTTCTCTCACCTGGCTGGCAGTGCTGGGCCTGATGCAGCCCTGGGTATGGTTGGCCATTTTGGCTGCCAGGGCACACTGCTGACTCATGTTCAACTTGCCATCAGCCAGAACCCCCAGGTCCCTTTTTTCAGTGCTGCTGAGCATCCTCTCATACCCTAGTATGTACATTGATACAGGATTGCCCTGTCCAGGTGCAGAATCCAACATTTGCTCTTTTTAAACTTCACATGGTTGGTGATTGTCCAACCCTCTAGTCTGTCAAGGTGTCTCTGCAAGGCCTCTCCACCCTTGAGTGTGTCAAGTCAAATAGAGCTAGTTGTTTTTTAGTTTCTGGTGGAACATATCTGAATACTAGTGCTCCTAAAAGGTCCCTGCTTATCACCTCCTTCTAATCCATTTCATTTTTCATGTTTTCATTTCTATTTCTTATTGTTTGGACTTCTTAACATCTAACAGCCTTTGTTGTCAATAGCATGATTACTCTCTAAGCTCCAAGTGCCTGTATATACTTATAATTATGTAAGACCAAAGGTGTGAAGACATGGTCATTGTAGCAATTAAGATTCTGCATACGATAACTCTTTTTGCAGAAGTTGGTGGAAAAGTGTGTTAGCCAAAATATTATTTATAGGGTACAGCATGTAAATCAAAACTTGAGGGTTTCAGCTACTCAGGCTGTCTACCTAATATATTTCTTCCATCCTATTTTTAATTATGTTTTTCTTTTGTATGGAAAATTGCTTTAGCTTTGTGTGTAATGAATTCTGAGACTTCATTACAGTGTGTCCATTCTGAACTAGGTCTTGACAGAATAGTTATTGGTTCCCCTTAGCTCCTGCATTTGAATGCTGTCTTAAAGCATAGTAGCCTGTAGGTATCTCTGCCTGCCATTTTTTAGAGCAATGACAGACCTGTGATAATCGAAAGTTTGATTGCCTCTGCTCTGGGTACTGTTTCAGTGTCTTTGGGGCCTGTGTGGTGTGGTGTTCAATGTAAGAAATTGGACTCCAAAAGTGTTCTTATTCTTTGCCTGGTTTTCTTTTTAATTCTTTCATCAGTCTTCACTACAAAAACCAAAATGTGTAGATCTACTTGCTCTATTTAGGATAGAACAGTTTTAAAGGAGTGATAAAGTAAGAGAGGGGGAGTTATGCTGAAATTGTGTTTTAATTTTTTTTAGAGAGAGGTGTTCCTTCTTTGGCACAACTGTAATGAAGATCAGTTTCTTTTACAGCATTCCCCTAACTGTGGCCCTATGTTCCGGTCAATACGTTAGCAAATGAGTGCTTCTTTCAACACAGCTCTTTGTAGCCACATCTTCATCTCTGTAGAGAGAATATGTTTCTGCACATTGTCTGGAACTGCAATAATTTGAAATTAAAGGTCTGTAGTGCATTCTCTAATTCCAGATGTACACTCAAGACTTTGTCAGTCATTTTTTTTTGTAGAAACTCTGGAGCCATTGATCCCCGAAATGCAAATTTTCCTGTATGTTTTCATTACTCTGCTTCCCTCTCCAGTTATTGTGAATTAACCTAACCAAATGTACTATATTTACTTTCTATGCAATGTAACCACATTGTGATTATCTCAGACTGGGGTTGAACAGCCATCTCTAATGCTTGCATTAAAAGCTAAACCTAATAACTTCAGACTAATATTTTGGGAGACAGATAAATGCATAGCACACCACTCAACAGGTCAGTTTTACACTTCCCAGATTTGCAGCCAATATTTATGTCTTTTCTGAAAGCCAGATTCCAAAGCAGGGAACAATGAGGCTTGTATTATGTATACAGTCAGCAGACTGAAAGTAGTGATCCTCTCTTATACCCTCATATGTTTGTCACCAGCTCCCATGAGGCTGCGGAGAGAAAAGTAAACACCATGGTAGCTAGGCAGGATAATAACCTGTTGCTAACGACTGAAGAATAGTTATGCTATGATCTTTTCTCTGTGCTGAAACAACTGTTATTTTCTACCTTGGTGTCTGCACACTGTTAAAATCAGGACCTTTTTGCTTTTCTCTGCCTGACAGTTTGATTACTTATTTAATAGAAATACATTTTCAATGGAAAACTTTCATGCATCAGGCTTTTCCTTTGATTCTTTTACAGCTCTTCTCATTCACTGCGTCCCAGTGGGGTACTGCTCATTTTTTGCTCACTTCCTCTTTGAGGGAGGAAGGGGCTAGCTTTCTTTTCAGGCAGTAGTCATCAATGTGTTGAGAGTGTTTTGATTTTGTGCTAAGTCTTCTGAATTACTGCAGAATTCTTCTGAGACAACACTGGTGCATGGGATCCTCGAGAGGGTCTCCTTATGCCAGGTGGATAACAAGAGTAAAAAAGCACTCCTTGATAGATAACTCTGTTCCCATACAGAAATATGGGAACACTGCAAATTTTCCCTGGCTATCTTTAGTGGGTATATTTCCAATATTCACAAAGATGCTGAGACTATACACAAGGAAGTCTTTACTAGGAAAAAGAGGAGAACACAGCTTTAATCTTGGGAAAATGCAGTAATCAAATGAACATAGCACTAAGTAGAAAAATGTCCATGAGTTCTACCAATTATGTTGTCAGTAGTCCATCCAACTCCTTTCCAAGCCTCTGCTGAGAATGAATCTGAAGCAATAATCTAAGCACATCTTCTTAGATAACCTTTTTGCACTTCAAGTTCAACATCTTTTTATGGTTCCAAGGAACTCTACAACAAAGATTTATTCCCACCATGGAGTGTGTTCACCTTGTAGTTCATCATCATTAAAGTGCTACATAGAGCTGAAAGTATTATGCCAGCTTCCACTCAGCCTTGACTTTATTTGTACTGGTTTTTACAGCAAAGAGCTTCCTGGAGGGAGCAAGAAGCAGGTGGGGCCCTGTAGCAGAGGCCTGGCTGTTAAGAAAGGAGCATTTTCTCCATCGTTTTAATTCTTTCCCTTTTCAATGTCTGTGTGATCTAATTAACCTACATGAATCCAGTTTATTTATGAATGGACTTTTTTTATCCCATCATACTTCACTTAAATGGATGGCTTGTTAGATACTTCGTGCACATGCACTGTTTTTCATCTGCAGTTGTGGGGAGTTTCACTTCCATCCCTGGGACTTCTCATTCCAAGGCTCACATGAGTGATGCAGTCTGTGTTCTTAACAGAACAGAATTTATTCTCATGGTGCTTAAATCGCTGATGAATTTGTCTTCTGATTGCAGGCCTGTGAATGAAGTGAAATGATTTATTTACAGCTCTGCATTTCAGAGTCCTCACCAATGCTGTATGAAGTGATTCTCTGTTTTCGCAAGAGCTTAGTATTATTTATTGGTGCTTGTATGCTAAATGGAATTTCAAAGCAGTAGACTTGAATTGCAATATTGAGGAAATCTAGATCCCTGTTTTCTGATAAACATAATTCCCAGGCTTTAGATTACTTTCTGAGAAAAAATGTATCCGTTGGGATACCTTACTCCGTTGGTGGATTTTTCAGAAGCAAGATCCTGCAAAGGATGTGTACATATACATCAGGACTTACACAAAGGCTGTCTCTGAAGGCTGAAGATATTGCGGTGCAACTTCTTGGTGCCTCCCCCGTGGACTGTATATTTCTGTATGTAGCTAGAAGTCTATTTTATCTGGGCACAGATCTGTCTCAGAGTAAGTTGCTTAGTGACTCTGTGACATAAAATCCACACTCAGAAACTTATATATCTTAATGGAATTGTGTGGTACGCCCTAATTCAGCTGATGTATTTAGAGTTGACGTCAGTGTACTTTGACAGGAAACAAGAGCAAGTCCAACACATTTTTATATACACATGTATAAACATTTGTAGGCATTTAGATGCGCACACGACTGGGTACTGCAGGGAGAAGGAAACAGCTTCTGCAATTGAGTGGTTTTGGTTCTGCTAACCATTCTTTTAACACACTCTTGACACCTTAATTTTAGTAGGAATGCCTGGTTATGGATTGCTAGGTGAGAGGAGGTCCTTTTCGGACTCCTTGAGCCCTGACCAGGATTAAAGATTAACCCTTGTCATTTGGTTTAAAGGTATATCCTTTATTAAGATTTTTTTGTAGGAGGAATCCAACTATCTCTGTGTAAAAGTTGCATTAAGACAGACCATAGCTTTGTTTGATTCAGCAACCTGTCTCCAACAGTGGACAAAAACAAGATGACAGGATCAAGAGCAGAGCACCATGTAACAGTTATTCTCTGTAAACATCTACAGAAAGAAAGTTTTTGTCATGAAAGATCTGAACTTCTACAGTAAGAACAGAGAACAGAAAAACAAATGTTTTCAATGCAATATGGAGTTGGTAATGGTTGCTACAGTATATTATTGTCTTGGTGAAATAGTTGCAGTTGAAATTATGAAAAGCAATGCATTTAATTGCACTTATAGATTGCACTTGAATGTGGTATGTTTTCATTTCTATTTGTCACAATCTCAGAACTCTTAAGAACTGTCAGTTTAAATTTTAATTAAAAAAAAGTTTTATAAATCTCTTATTATCTTAAACCTACAGTAGAAGAGTCTTAATTACTACCTCAAGGTATCCAATAATAACGTGTCTAAGAAAGAATTTATTATACTTGTCTTTTATAGGAAATTATGCATCTATGTCTTAGCCACTAGATGGTGCCCATCTGCCAGTACTGACACAGTGCCAACTCAATGAAATACATGAATTCAGAGGCTACAGTAAGGTTTGCTTGTTTTAATCTGAAGGGCAAGAAAACTTTCATGAAATAGTAGTTATAAATTAGTTATTTATAAAAAGAAGTAAGTATCTGAACTTCAAGTTCTATTAACCTAGATAAGGTAGAAAAATATGGAAATGATCTTGTGAATATTGAAAATTAGGAAGTGATAAAAATCAGTGATCTCACACTTTTTCTATGTATAAACCTGGGCAAACGTCTCATTTGCAATCAGAGAAAAAACATAAAATCAAATATCTGTAAGTCCTAAAAACCAAACAGACAAAAACCCTAGGTAAAATCCCTGCCACTCTGATAGAAAGACTGATTCACTATATCATATTAAATAGGTTACTCCTTATTTGTAGGAGCCTGTAGAGTTTGTTATAAGAGAAAAAGAGTGATATGTGTAACTGAATGAATTATTTATTTTTTACATAGAACTTCACTTGGTGGGCTGAAATGTTTCTGCTGTGAAACTGTGGTCCCTTCCCTATAGGTAACCTTTATTGATTCAGTAGTGTTGACTCAGTCCCAGATATCTGGACTTACCTGCTGTGGATTTTGAGTTTGTCAGATTTGGAGGACAAGTGACATTTTTGCTTGCCAGGGTTTGAGTGATTTGTCAGGAAAGACTGAGTGTTCACAGGTTGTCTTGTATGAATTCTCAAAACTAAGTAATGGGACACACATTGTGTTCCTGCTCTTGCTTCAAGTGTTTGTCTTCAGTAAGTATCTGGTCACTATGTGGACTCGTAGGTGATGTGAAGAGCTTTTGTAGTCTAAGAATGTGACAGTCAAATCCAAACATCAACTGAATAATGTAATTTAACAATTAATCCTTTCAAACACTGCATAAAGGACTACTACTGCACCTAAAAAGCTGTGTATGGGTTACCATTTTTATGTTACTGCATATTATATTCTCTTCTTGTCTAGCTTTCCAGTAAAAAAGTCTCTTTAGCCATAAGTAACCCTCTACAAAGGACTTGCATAAATTAGAAAATGCTCTGTGGAAGCTCTTAAAGCTTTGTATTCTCCCACAACAGAGTGGGGAACTCAGTTACAGTGTTTCTGACTAACTAGTGTCATGTTTCTTGCTTACACAGTTGGTAGGTACTCTGCTTTAATTTCTTATTACATGTAAACTTATGCTTCTGTTGTTCTTTGTATTGCAGGCCGTAACCAATGGCTTTTTTCAGTTTATAATTCACTACCAGAAATTATGCTCTCTCAGCTCTATTCTGAAAACTTCTTGAAATGGGAGCAATAACATTTGTAAATCTGTGAAGATCAGTGAGTGGCTTGTCTTGGTTTTATTTCTTCACAAGCTAAAGGTCTATCTTTTTCTATTCTAAATTGTTTTTAAAACTTGGATCCTATGTTTTTAATCAAGACATTTTTACCAGGTTTTTGAATACATTAGTATTTGAGAATTGGACAATTCCTTCCTCCATATACATCATCTTCTCCTGAAACATTACCCTTTACTGTGTTTAATAGTTATAATTTCTGAAGAGTCAAGAGACTGAGGGAAAACATAATCCTACAGGTAACTGAATTTCAAAATTCCTGTTCTCTAAGGAGTTCCAATATTTTGTCAGTGTTCTTTTTTTTTTTTTTTTTCCCATCCCATAATGGATTACAAAGTATATTTCACAATGATTTGTAAGAAAATATATCTCTGGCTTCTAGAATCAGTAATTTAAGCAGGTTTGGCTCCAGGCTTCAGATTCCATTGGAAAACACAGCAAATACTTGTTAAATAATGGTTTCAAACAAGAACTTAAGTTAAAGCTGACTTCATTAAATGGCTTTTGTGGCATCCTTTTCCATTCTACTTTCAGGCAAAAAGAATCACATTCGTAAGTTCTCTCTTGGTCTTTGGTGAATGCTCTCGCTCAGAATTACTGGAGATGATTTAGCGAAATACTTGCCAGAGGAAACGCACGAGATAGGAAGCCTCTTGTAGAAATTAGATCTCCTGTCTTGGCTCTGAACTTATTTCCACAACTTACCGATGGCACCAAATGTTCCAAAATGTATGGGGAATGTTTGCAGATGAGCTCGCAAACATTAATATTAGAGATAGCTTTCAGTATTCGGGGTTAGATTCAGGGCTTTTGCACTGGTTTATGAATTATTTTCACAAACACCCTTAAATTCACTCTTTATTGGATACTCTTGAACTTTATCTTCAGCTTAAGCAACATGATGGACAGAAACTCCTTTCATTGTATTCTGCGTACAGAACCACTTGGCCCTTCTAATGGACTTTTTTTTCTCCTAGTGTCTGATATGANACAGAGGAGGGCTAACTGCTTGGGGCTGGTCATCAGTTGGTGGGTGGTGAACCCTTGCTTTGTGTATCACTTTGTGTGTAATTACTGCTCTTTCTATTTACTTTTTCTATCTTAGCAAATAGTTCTTGTCTCAACCTACAAGTTCTACTTCATTTTTTCCTAATTCTCTCCCCTATTCCACTGGGGGTGAGGGAGTGAGTGACTGCGGTACTTAGCGATTTGCTAGGTCAAACCACAACAGTCCTTTTTAGCACCCAATGTGGGACTCGAAGGGTTGAGACAACAGCAGATCTGACTGGAGCATGTTAAACCAGGGCTGATGTGGACAGTTGTTTGATAATTGCTAGTCACAGTGTCAGATTTCTCATTATTTGCAGATTTCTTTCTGAGTCTTTTCTTGGAACTATATTACTCAGCATCTTACTTGCTATTTGTTCTCCCTGTAGCATTGTTTCTCATCTCAGGGAACTGGGTGAAGGTTGTTGTTTTGCTGTGTTGGGTGCTCCTGGCTTATGTTATGATGAAGTTGCTGGTTGGGAAACTACTCTTGTGTTTATGTTCAGCATGGCATTCATCTGTGTGCTTTGGAAGTTGCATTGTTGAGTCTATTAGCAATTACACTATTGGCTTTGTCTCCTCAGGGAATGACGAGAAAGAGGAGGCCATTTTTTACTACCTCATAAATCTCCTGGTCCTTTTCACTTTAGTTTCTCCCCCTACTGTAGTTACAAAAGCTCTTGAGAATTTTGAATATCCTTGGGATGTTCAGATCAGTTTCTTATCATGCGTCTTGCTCTACCCTTGAAGAACTTATTTTTTCTCTTCATTCACATCAACCATTCTATTTTTCCCTTACAGTGCAACAATAAAGAGTCAGGTAATCATAGCACGGTTTGAGTTGAAAGGGACCTTAAAGATCATTAAGTTCCACCCCCCATGGGGACACCTCTCACCAGACCAGGTTGCTCAAAGCCCCATCCAACCTGGCCTTGAACATTTCTAAGGTTAGGACAACGTATCCCAGTGCTTCACAGCCCATGTCAAAAAGAATTTCTTGCTTATAGCTAACCTAGATCTATTCTTTTTTAAGCTTAAAACTGTTCCCTCTTGTCCTCTGTCTATACTCCCCGATAAAGAATTTTTTCCATCTTTCCCGTAGGCCTCGTTTAAGTATTAGAAGACTGCTAAGATCTCCCTGGAGCCTTGTCTTCTCTAGGCTAATTAACTCTAACTTTCTCAGCTTTTCCTCACAGGAAGATGCTTCAGACTTCTGATCATCTTTGTGGCCCCCCTCTGGACCTGGTGTAACAGGTCCATGTCCTTATGTTGGGGTCCCCAGAGCTGATCACAGAACAGCAGGTGGTGTCTCACAAGAGCAGAGCAGAGTGGAGGAATCACCTTCTTCAACCTGCCAGCTACAAGTACATAGGAGGCTAATGTTCACATCTGCGAAAACATAGCATCCTGCTTTCAAAATGAAATAGCCTTGAAATTTGCTAATATGAACCTGTAGACTTGAGTAGCGGTGGAATGCTTTCAAACCTTCTAAAACTATGCCTGTGTGCATTTCTTAAGAGATTTTCAGAAATGTGCTAGAAAATTCTATTCTTAAGGTCTGAACCAAAAATGACTGAATCTAGCTGTGGCTACTGGATGTTATATTGGATATTTTGTGCTATATTATGGTGTCTGCACAGGCTTGACTCCCATTCAGAGCAACGGCAGATCAAGTCTCAGCACATCAGAAAACGAAGGAGTATATCTGTGTCCTTTGTTTTGCTATCTTGATAAACTCAGGTTCAAATTTGTCATTCTTTCAAGAACTGTCATTGCTTCTCTTTAGATTATTTCACTTTCTGACACACAGAAACATTGGGCTGGTGCACAGCAGTCTGAATTATTTTTCACTTTCAAAATGTCACAGAACATTGTGCAGCTTTCTTCTTGGCAACTGCTTTTTGTCCACGCTGCCAGGATATTTTTGAGCTCTTCTCACTTTCTCTTGGCACGAATGCTAATAGCAACCCTTTGGTTTATAGGTTATAGAGCACACGTATCTTTGAAATGTTTAAAATTACAGAGGAATCCTCATGAACAATAAGTTCCAACTTCATTGAACCTAGTCAGCTGATCTTTTAGTGCTGCTTGTACTTGAACTATTTCTCAGGTAATTTCTGATTGTTTATTAAAACAATAGGCCATTTAGAAAAGCTAAATTTGTGGACTGCTTTTAGTCTGCCTTGTCCTCTTTGGAGTGCTGTAATAGCTATGCACATTGCCCATTACTATAAATGAGGAAGGAGTGAGTAGACAGATAATCAGAACAAACCCCCTATTGTCATTATTGATCCATGTTGTTAGGGTGTGTTCAGTGATGTTTGTCTTACTGCTAAGCGCATTTGTCACTTTTCAAACTAGAGGAAACCTGAGAGCAAATTGAGTGTCCCAGTGTCCTGTGCTTCTCCAAGGGCATTGCTTCTGTACATTTTCTCAAACAGGCTTCTTGAAGAGAACCAATAAACCATTTGATGTCAAATACTTACCCCCTCACTTCATAGTCAGAAACACTCATAAAAGAACAAATGTGAAAATGAAGTAAAACTCTCTCTTAAATCTTACTTACAAAATTATTTGGCATGTGCCACATTACAGGGTAATTCCACAGTGCTGTGATTATGTTTACAATAGAAATATTTAAACTTAACATTTTACAAACTATGCTATCTAGAATTTCCTTATGTTCCGTGCAAATCTGATAATAGACTTTTCTCCCTTTTCTCTCTGATATATGCTGATTCCCATTGTAATTTGTTAAAGTTGTTTTCTTGAATTGAAAGAGAGCAATACATCTAATTACATTAATGCCATTCATCCTGTTGTGCCAGTCATCCTGTTGTGTTTCTACTCACATTGTTTAATTATTTACACAGTCTGTTGCTTATGACAACCTTGCAAAGGTCAGGTATCGTGGCTGTATTCCTTTCATGGAAGTATTCTGAAATTTCCCTTGTTTTTGTACTGGTTCTCCAAGTTATGGCATTCCCTTATACTGAAGTTAATGCCATCTGTGTATCACCTTAGAGTGCATTTAGTTGGTTCTCCCTTTTAGGACTGCTTATCTCCACCCTAAAGGATAAGCCAGGTCTATTGGACCTAAGAAAACAGAGGCACTCATGTAAGGCAACGCTGAAATAGGTATGAACACACTGCCTATTTCCTGTGTGAAAACCTAGGACTATGAATTTAGCTGCAGATGTGTTGGTGTGAGAACAGCAGCAGGAGCAGTAGTGACAAAAAAAAAGCCACTGTTGCAACCATTAGCACTTTCATCTGAGCTGGAAATTTGACTGTGGAGGCTTCTAATGTTGCCTCATTTCTTTCCACCTTTGTTCTAGTGCTTCTGCTGTCTCACTTGTGGCAGGAGCAGGGTGGCCTGGAGAGTTAATTCCTAGAGTAGAAAATTTCAGCTTTCCCTATGCTGCTGAAAGAAGTTGACCTCAGCTCTACAGAAATGAATTTTTGATATTAATAATTTCTATCAGAATAGATTTTTTTCCTGCGATCTCCATCCCAGGCCTGAAAAATCTCACTTTAACCATTTTCTGTTAGGAATAATTTAAGTAAGGAGTGCTATGGCTGCGTAAATTTTTCCTATTGTAAGAGAATTCAGAGACAGTTTCAAAGTGGGATTGCGCCCAGTCTTTCTCAGGAGCAGGTCTTGTCTTTTTTTTTGTGAGACCTGTTACCTTAAAATTATTTTTCAGGGATCGGTACTGGGACCAGTGCTGTTTAACATCTTTGTTGGTGACATGGACAGTGGGATCGAGTGCACCCTCAGCAAGTTTGCAGATGATGCCAAGCTGTGTGGTGCAGTCGACACGCCAGAGGGAAGGGATGCCATCCAGAGGGACCTGGACAGGCTTGAGAGGTGGGCCCATGCCAACCTCATGAAGTTCAACAAAGCCAAGTGCAAGGTCCTGCACCTGGGTCGAAGCAATCCCAAGTACACATACAGGCTGGGTGGAGAATGGCTTGAGAGTAGCCCTGAGGAGAGGGACTTGGGGGTGTGTGTTGATGAGAAACTCAACATGAGCCGGCAGTGTGCGCTTGCAGCCCAGAAGGCCAACCGCATCCTGGGCTGCATCAAGAGAAGCGTGGCCAGCAGGTCGAGGGAGGTGATTCTGCCCCTCTACTCTGCTCTCGTGAGACCTCACCTGGAGTATTGTGTCCAGTTCTGGGGCCCCCAACACAAGAAGGATGTGGAGCTGTTGGAGCGGGTCCAGAGGAGGGCCACGAGGATGATCAGAGGGCTGGAGCACCTCCCCTACGAGGACAGGCTGAGAGAGTTAGGACTCTTCAGCCTGGAGAAGAGAAGGCTGCGGGGGGACCTGATAGCGGCCTTCCAGTACCTGAAGGGGGCCTACAGGGAAGCTGGGGAGGGGCTTTTTACAAGGATAGATAATGACAGGACAAGGGGTAATGGTTATAAACTGGAAGAGGGTAGATTTAGACTAGATCTAAGGAAGAAATTCTTCCCTGTGAGGGTGGTGAGACACTGGAACAGGTTGCCCAGGGAAGTCGTTGATGCTCCCTCCCTGGAAGCATTCAAAGCCGGGCTCGATGGGGCTTTGGTCAACCTGGTCTGGTGGGAGGTGTCCTTGTCAATGGCAGGGGAGTTGGAACAAGATGATCTCTAAGGTCCCTTCCAACCTGAACCATCCTATGATTCTATGATTCTATGATTCTATGATTTTTGTTTTTTCTACCACCACCCAGTGAATACATGTCTTCCTGGACAAATGCAATTATGTAAGTGCTCTATGAGTAACCGTATTCTGTCCAGCACTCTTCCGTCTTGTTCTCTGGCTTATGATGTGTTTCAAACCACATTGTATTTTATCTAAATTTAGTCTCAGTTCAATGACTTCATTGTTGAGTTCTTGAGCTCTCTGAAGTTCTTGGTGTTTTGTGATGTTTGTAATTGGTCCTAACAGTATTTTGGAATGATCAATTAGTTTCACCTATGTTTACTTTACTGCTTTCAGTACAATTCATGGAGATATTGGGCTGAGCACTAACACAAATTTGTAAATATCTACAACAAACTACTCCTCAGAGCAGAAACTATATTTTCAAACCAGCTTTTGTCTGTTCATTTGTCAAAAATACTTATTCTTTCTAAAAATCCAGTGCTTAGTATGCAAACAAACCTTCCTGATTAAACAGAAATTCAAGATTATTACTCTATAAAGATATTGGAAGATATTGTCAATATGTTCACATAGATCTCAGTGACATAGATGATGGGATTGAGTGCGCCTTCAGCAAGTTTGCAGATGACTGAGTGGTGCAGTTAATAAGGCAGAAGGAACGGATGCTGTTCAGAGGGACCTGAACAAACTGGAAAGGTGGGCCAGTGAGAACCTCATGAGGTTCAACAAAGCAAAGTGAAAGGTGTTGCACTTGATGATCCCAGATATGAGTACAGACTGGGAGAAGAACCTGAGAGTAGCCTCCCTAAGAAGGACTTAGGGGTCCTGATGGTCGAAAAGCTGGACATGAGGCAGCAGGGTGCCCTTGCAGCTCGGAAGGCCAACTGTATCCTGGGTTTTATCAGAAGAGGAGTGGCCAGCAGGGAGAGGGAGGTGATTGTCAATCTCTTCTCTGCCCTTGTGAGGCCCTGTCTGGACTACTGCGTCCAGGTCTGGGGCATCCAAAACAGGAAGGATATTGAGTTTTTGGAGAGGGTTCAGAGGAGAGCCACTAAGATGATCAAGGGGCTGGAGCATCTCCCCTACAAAGACAGGCTGAGGGAGGTGGGTTTGTTCAGCCTGGAGAAGACTGCAGGGAGACCTCATTGCAGCCTTCCGATATTTAAAGGGAGATTATTAACAGAAGGGAAATCAACTTTTAACATGAGTAGATAGAGATAGGACAAGGGGGAGTGCTTTTAAGCTGAAAGAGGGAAGGTTTAGATTAGATTTAGGGGAAGGTTTTTCACTGGGAGAGTGGTGAGGTGCTGGAACAGGCTGCCAAGAGAGGTTGTGGATGCCACATCCCTGGAGGCGTTCAAAGCAAGGTTGGATGGGTCCCTGGGCAACATGATCTAGCACCAGATCTAGAGGTTGGCAGCCCTGCCTGTGGTGGTGAGGTTGGAACTTGATGATCCTTGAGGTCTGTTCCAACCCAAGCCATTCTATGATTCTATGATCCTATTTCCATGTCTCTCACCTGTTCAGTCCAGGAGGACTTATTGAAGCAAAGAACGATGGCTTACCTGGATATGCTTTCGGAGAACCGAATCCTTTCCAACATTTTCTGCTAAACATCTGGGTGAAATACTGCTATTTTTGGTGGGAGTGAGGGGTATTTCACAGACTTCAGCTCAAAGATGTGAGAGGTGCATTTTCCCCAAGCTGATCTGGAGTATGTATTATAATGATACAGAATTGTCTTTAACTTCTCAGAACAGATGCCTCAAAGTGCTCAGATCACCCACTGCATTTGGTGGTACTGACTCCAAGATACTCAGAGTATTTATTCATGCCTTTGACAACTACTGTTTTAACTTTCAGAGATTGTTAAGAAACCGTAAAATACATTTGAAAATTATACTCTTGACAAATGGTTTTTTTTTTTTGGCTTGTTTGTTTTCTCTTTCAGGAAGTATTTTGGAGAAAAAATAGGACTTTATTTTGCATGGCTGGGCTTATATACAGAATTCCTCATTCCATCTTCAGTAGTTGGGATTATTGTATTTCTTTATGGATGTATAACCATTGAGAATGACATTCCTAGGTAAGCTACTCTGTGATCTATTTTTTTGTTACTAGAAAATTATAAGGATGTGCTTTTTGGTTGTAAGCCTTAGTGAGAATAGTTGCTTTTAACATGTCTGAAGAGCAGTGATGCAGCATTAAATAGTGCTTTGAGCACTAGAAATACGCATATGTTGAGTAGATGAGACATTTGAATGACAAACATTTATTTGGCTGTTCAGTGTTGAAGATTGTTGTCTCATCCCACTTGGTGAGTCTTTTTTATTTGCTCTGAGTGTGGGATTTCCTTGACTGTCAGGGCCATACTGTGTAAAGGCCACTGTAATGATCCAGGGAACATAACAAGGTTAAACAATCAAACAATTTATTCAATATACTATTCCCAGTATTCTACAATGAGAGCTATGCAAAACCACAGGTTGGGTAAATCTTATAATGGTAAAGACCACACAGAACAGCAATGAATCCACGTAAAACAGCAAAACCTTGCAAATTTGGTAACAGTGTAATGACAAGGCTTGGTATATCTAATTGGTACTAACCTGAAAAAAAGTAGAGAGAGATAGATAGGAAAACAAAAATAGAAAAAGAGGTAGATAGATATACAGTCACTACCTGAGGATCTGGCAATGGAGTCTGTTTCTTTGGTCCAAGGATGGAGGGTTGACTAAGAGCCTCTCCAAATGGGTTCTTACATAGAGCCAGCAGCTCTGGCCTCTTAAGTGGTTCATGCATGCGCTACTTAGGTCCAAGAACTTTCCTCAAATGGGTAGGGTTCATTCTTAGGGATCTCAGTTGGTCAACCAGGTGGAGCACATCCATAGGGGGCCCAACCTTTATTTGAACTTTTCTTAACACATGCTCTGTTGAAGATGAGATTGCGTAAGCTGGCCCCAGCCTTTTGATAAGACCTGCTGACCACAGCGCCTCCCTCATTTGAGTCATGTAAGCATTTTGAGACAAGTCCCCACAGGTTCCATATACATATCCTTCAACAAGTCTTTGACAATTCTGATATAGAAATGTTTAGTAAGTCTACAGCATTATTGTAAAAAGCATGGGACAATGAATTAGATTACTTGTAAGTTCTTTTTTATGCCTTCCAAACGCTTTTTGCGAATGCACATATCTGTGTGCTCGCCTGGAAATACAAAGCTCAGAACTCATAGAAGATAATGCAAATACCGTGTCCAGTACTCTTGGAGTACTTTGTTCATCTTAGTAAAATCAGGTCATTTGCACAAGTAAGAATAATGTTATTTAGCAAATTTGATATCCAGAGGATTCATGTTGACAACTACAAAAACTGTTGAGTTTTGAGCTGCGTGTCCTGAAGGTGTAATAACAGATAGAAAACTCAACCTGCTCAACGTTGTTGCAGCTTTACCTTGAGTACTGCATGCAGTTTTGGGCAACACAATATAAGAAGGACTTAAGGGTGTCCAAAGGAGGACTACAAAGATGGTTAAAGGGTCTAGAGTGCAAGACATATGAGGATTGACTGAGGTCACTGATCTCTTCTCTCTAATGATAGCAACAGAACCTGAGGGAACAGCATGCAGCTGTGCCAAGGAAGGATCAGGTTGGGTATTAGGAAAAAGTTCTTCACTGAGAGTGTGATTGGATGCCGGAACAGGCTCCCCAGAACAGTGGAACCAACTCTGCCGGCATTTAAGAAGCGTGTGGACAACTCGCTCAGACATAGGGTTTGAATTTTGGGTGGTCTTGTGTGGGGGCCAGGAGTTAGACCTGATGATCCTTTGACTCCTTTCAACTCAGGATATTCTATGATTCTATGAAAACTGTCAACTTAGCACAGTAAAGTCTGCTTCTCAGTGGAAAAAGGATGCGATCTGGGACTGATTTCAGGTTTACACAGCATACTGACTTAGTCGAGCCACTAGTCACACTTGTTGTGGTAGTTCTAGCATTCTCTCAAATGACAATTTTTTAAAATGGATCACTCTGCAATAGAACATTATTACTGATAGGAAATTGGTAAATGACAATGCATCTAAGTTAGCTTTTATTTTCTTATCTTGGACTAAATGAACAATGATGAGCTGTACTTGTCTGTGGGAAAGCTTGTGCTAACATTTAAACTGTAGTGAGATTTATGCAGAAGTATCTGCAACACCCTCTACTGCCTTTCAAAATAGAGAGAGCAGTACTTCAGCTATATGATAGCTGTTAACAGCTGTATGCCTTTCAAATTCTATAGTAGAAAACATATTGATACTACAGTATGAATAGTTTTTTTTCATTTGAAGTCATAGTAAAAATACTGTTTAATGGCAGTCCATTTAGAAGCAACCATAATCACAATATAGTAGCTATTAATGAAGCAATGCTGCAAGTTTTTCCTTAGGTCACAGTCCTGGGCAAGGACACTTGAGCTTTGCACAAGTGAGACTATGCAGGTATGAAAGCCTTTCATATATAAACCTTATGAAAAAAAAAACAGGAGTGTCAAGTAACATTTGGTGTGTTAAAGAAATAGTGATAGTGATTTTTAAAATATTTGTAGATACTGAGTAATTACAAAGCAAATAAGACTAGGAATTACAATAACAATTTTAAAGAAGATTTTAAAATTTGATAGTCTCTTATTTCGTGCTTTCCAGAGGGTAGCTGAACAAACGTTGTAAAGTGAGGAGGGAAAGGAAACACTGCTTAGCAACTAAATATATAAGGCAGAAATGAAATATTTATAATTTTTATAAGACTTACCGCTTTTGATTTTTTTTTTTTTAATTTGAAAATAAGGTTAGCACTCTATACTAGAAAAACAAAGAGCTTTTCAATCAAAGAACACCACACCTGTATTCAGCAGTGAAGGAAAGGCAAACTTGAGGACACTGAAATGTGAAGGGATCTCATTTTCTGAAACCACTGTGTACACTGTATCTGAATACCCTTAAAACATATCAGTATGGGTATATGGGTGCCTAAAATAACTCCTAGCACTTGTAGAATTTAGTCAAAACCTTATGATAGATGGTAGTACAAACCAGAATTTGTGCTAAGCCCTAACTTAGGTAAACACTCACCACTTTTAAAAATAACCCACAGGATAAAATGCAGAATAAAGATAAATCTCAAAGCAAATGTGAAATGTAACATCCTTGCAAGGAATGAGACCAAATCAGGACCAAATCAGTTTTTAACCCATGGGATTTTCTTTACAGCCACTTCAGATTTAAATGCATGAAAAATAATTTTGATCTGTGTCAAATCGTGTAACTGAGTGCAATGGTGGCAAATTCCACTTGGATTGTGTTTAAATTATTTTCTTTTAGTATGGTTAGCCTCTGTCTTTCATGATGCAGTCTTCACAAATTCACTAATAAAGGATAGGTTGATTGATTATATTCGTTGCTGTTCTGAATTGCTTTTCTCTTGGTAAGGTGCTTATAGGTACTTTCATATTGCAGAGCTTGGCAGTGTGCCTCAAAGAGACACATAACATATGAGCTTTT
Source organism: Penelope pileata (assembly GCA_013396635.1). Lineage (NCBI taxonomy): Eukaryota > Metazoa > Chordata > Aves > Galliformes > Cracidae > Penelope > Penelope pileata. The sequence continues at coordinate 72,731 of WBMW01003852.1, forward strand.
CTTCCCTGATACTACAAGACACATGTTGCAAATATCTTGTAATAGCTATGAGTTGCCTATTGATAACCACTTCTGTACACCCCTCTTCTGATTAGTAATACTCTAAGAACTCATGCACTTATCATTCATAGTAAAGAAATGTGTGACCAACATAATGCCTTCACCATGTGCCCTCTCTGTGACAAGTTCTGTGATTACTGGAACCTAAGCTCTGCATGTGCTGCAGCTCAAGCTAGCCACTTATTTGACAACCCTGCCACAGTCTTCTTCTCCATTTTTATGGCTCTCTGGGGTGAGTATGGCTTTCCAAAGTTTTATCTTTGAACTCTTGACAGAAATGAAAGCTGTAATGTATGGTAGTAGAATGTAGTAGCCTTACACATAACAGAGCGCTATTAGATTGATTGTAATGCATATGGATTTATGAAGCTGGCAAGCCTCAGAGGGCCATTAATGGGATCTCTGTGTTGAAACTGGAAAAAGCAATATTACAAGGCTATCTGCTGTCAACAGCAACTTTTGAAATAAGAGCATTGAGTAGCTCAGGGAAAAAAACCTTAATTTTCTCCCTCTACTTGCTTGCTTATTTCACTTCTAATCTTTGCCATGTTTTCCCTCATTTTCTGTTGAAGTGGCAACTCGTATTAAACCCTTCTGCATTTGAGCCTGGAATGAATTTGGGATTTGGTATGGAACAGGCAGCTAAAAGGGTTTAATTTAACCCCTTCCACCTCCATATGGGTCAACTTAGTGACAGAATTTTATCAAAACTTTATGAGATTCTGAGAATAACTGAACCTTTTTTTCTAATCATAGCATGTTATGAAGTATTTGGTTTTCTTTAATGGCAAAAATAACCTTCCACACTGCGATCTCAAAACACTTCATAAACACTAGTGAATGCAGTATTATTGTTTCTTGCCTCACCTCAGCCATGTGTACAGTACTTACATGTCTTATTGCTGGTTCTATGCCCTCATTCACTCTAGTTCATGAGCGTCCAACGTTTTGGCTTACCTGGGCTACATTGAGTAAAGAGGAGTTGTCTCGGGCCACATATAAAATATTCAATATAGTTGATGTATATAACTAACAAAACTTTTATATATATATATATATATTGTTAAAACAAAAAAGGAGTAACAAAAACATAAAAGTAGTTGGATATTTGACCTTGTTTTTGTGAAACTAATGCATTAGTCTTGTTTGATGGAAGTGGTTGCAATTCTTAGTGAATTCTCAAGATGTCTGTCAGAGATTTTTGATGAAGTTTTACTCTTCCTGTGCTTCATCTTTGAAAATCATTTCTGTACACTATTCACAAATGTATGTACTACCAAAAAGCAATGATGGAAATAAGTTGTGATTGTGATGCAAGAGATTTTTTTTCACTGGTAAGATAGGTTTTATAGAAGCCTAGTAGAGGGATATGATCAAATTTTTCTTTGAGTTAAATGTCCAACTGCAAATCCATGCATTCAATTTGAAAAATGGCAGGAAATGTATTTATGTTGACTGAAAATGGCGTTTCAAACATACCAAAAAATCAGTGATTTTTCTTGATTTTTTTTGTCCATCTTGAAACCCATTCTCAAATTCCTTTACCAAAACAGAAAGCAAGGCTGCATATTTTTCACTGTTCACATGACTGTGTTTAGCCAATGTATCAAAACACATAAAATTATTTGCATAACTTGAGTTAGCACTGCACTGCACCCTCCCCTAGTCCTAACTTGAGCTCAGTCAGTGCTAGTTGCTGAATGATGGATGCGCACCCGAGGCTGGAGCAGGAAGGGCTGCAGGGAAGAGCCAGCACTGTGATGGATCGGCAGCAGAAGGTGGTCCACATTACAAACTTTGCCGGGCTACATGCAGCCCACGGGCCATGAGTTGGACATGCCTGCTCTATATCTTGTTTATTGTGCAATTAAAATGGTTTTTGATTTCCTTGTTCATTGTTCACAAAAAGAAATTTTAATTCTTAATATGAAATTAAGTAAATATTTTATTGCACTATAGCTATCACTCAGTGTGTTATACCCTGCAACTCTATTTCAATTTCACAGTTTGTTTTAGAAAAGTATTATTAGTATCTTGGTGTTGGCTATGGATAGCATACAGTTTTTTAGGAGCTTGCAGATGGAACATATCATGTAAATAGGAATTTTTTGTCTACCACTTCGTGAAAATCATTTGGCAGAAGTTAGAGAATATGTAATCACTGCAAAGGAAATAACAAAAGATGATGAATTTACAGCCTTGCAATGCTTTTACATCAGATTGCTACCAGTTGTAGAGCAGATTGGCAGATAAGGGGCCACAGAGTGTGATTGACTGATTAGTCCCAGTATCAGTGTAGCTTTTTGGACAGCTTCTGAATGAATGATGATTGGTTTACACTTTCAGAGGTAAACAATATTTTCTTGACAGCAAATCTATGCTGTAAACTCCCATTCATATCAATGATCATTTCCATGCAACCTCACTCAAATTATATTTTTGTGTCAATGATACAGCATGCAAAGCAAAATGTTGATATATCCTTACATGAAGATAAATTTGTAGAATCTGCAAAAGAACAGAAATGAACAAAAACATCCATATGTATTTTGAAAAAAAATAAAAATACAAAAATTATTTCTGAGCTCTAACCTCCTAAAAGCAATGTTTCTCAAAGATTGGAAAATTCTGTTTTTGAGACCATGATAACAGAGCTTGTCAATGCAAGAAAAAATATATTTATATATTATGTAGAAAATAGTTATATAAGTATAATTATATATTATTATATTATATATAATTAATTGTTACATGTTAAGAATATATTATTATATGGTTAATTATTGTGTAAAATATAAATGTGTATATAAAAATGTATATAGTCATATAAAAAGAACAGCAAAGTGAAATTAAGTACCCTTTGTTAACACTACCCAGCTTGCCTGTTAAGCGTTAGATTGCATCAGATTTTGCTGCCTCAGAGTACTGGTTATATCTAGATCTCATTCTACTGAATGATAAATTTCATTTACTCTTCAACTTGTCTCACATTATCTTGAGTTGCCTGGACACTTTTTTCGTTTCATAGGATTGTCTTAGTTTCAACTGGGAGAAAATTTTTTTTTTTTTGTAGTGTGACGAGTAGAGTTTTGTTGATGGACGAACCACTCACTGGATAAGGAATTGGCTGGATGGCCACACTCAGAGAGTCGTGGTCAATGGCTCAGTGTCTGAATGGAGACCAGTGACAAGTGGTGTTCCTCAGGGATCAGTACTGGGACCAGTGCTGTTTAACATCTTTGTTGGTGACATGGACAGTGGGATCGAATGCACCCTCAGCAAGTTTGCAGATGATGCCAAGCTGTGTGGTGCAGTCGACACGCCACAGGGAAGGGATGCCATCCAGAGGGACCTGGACAGGCTTGAGAGGTGGGCCCATGCCAACCTCATGAANGCAGCCTTCCAGTACCTGAAGGGGGCCTACAGGAAAGCTGGGGAGGGGCTTTTTACAAGGATAGATAATGACAGGACCAGGGGTAATGGTTATAAACTGGAAGAGGGTAGATTTAGACTAGATCTAAGGAAGAAATTCTTCCCTGTGAGGGTGGTGAGACACTGGAACAGGTTGCCCAGGGAAGTCGTTGATGCTCCCTCCCTGGAAGCATTCAAAGCCGGGCTCGATGGGGCTTTGGTCAGCCTGGTCTAGTGGGAGGTGTCCTTGTCAATGGCAGGGGGGTTGGAACAAGATGATCTCTAAGGTCCCTTCCAACCTGAACCATCCTATGATTCTATGATTTAAACACTGTGATTGAACAACTTCTTTGCACCAACTGAAAAGGTGAAAAGAACCATAAGAAAATAGAAAACAGTGCCCATGTTTGTTCATTAACATAGTTTTTATAAATATACATTTATTTATTATTTGATATATTCTGGTATAATGTTGGTATAGCTTTCTGAAAAGAGGTATCCACAAGCCAACAGTAAGAAGTGCTATTTCTCATAAATCCGGAAAATCATGAGGAGTTAGGCAAAGGGCTGTCTGGAGGAAACAGCAGCTATGAGAGGAAGATCCAGGAGACTGTAAATATGAGACAACAGTACAACATCTGTTATTTCATATTAATGTAAAAGAAAATGCAAGAGACTGAACTATTGACCCATCCCTTATGGGAATATCACAGTGCTTATACGGGGCAAAACCATTCATCTGTCCCTTTATAATGCATTTCAAATGAAAATTATTTTCTGTACATCACTAAGGGTCATAATTTACATAAATGTATCCATGATTGATTTCAGGAGCAGGACAAACCTACTTTCTCCACATGTTCCTTGCTGAAACACTGTTTAGCTAATTAGAGTGCAAAGAAATAATATTTGGACAGATTTTGTTTCATTATGTGCTTTGTACTCAAGAATTACAGAATGTCTCATGATAAATTAAGATGGACAATGTTCTTGGGGTGGATATCAGCAGAGCACGGTTCAGATCCAGTCCCTTACAAAAACTTTCCAGTGCCTTTGGGCAATCTATGTTGACTTTTTCTGTATTTTATTTGTGAAAATGCATCAATTACTGTTTCCGTGCCTGCTCTGTGTTCTTTCTTTAGAATTGGAATGGAGGCTCTTTCTTAGCATTTATTTATAAAAGACCTAGCATAATGGGCTTTAAATATCAGATGGTGCTTAAAAGAAACATATACTTTCACAAAAGTGCATTGCATTTATAATTTCAATTTAATTTTTCTTTAAAGCTACTATGTTCCTTGAGCAGTGGAAGCGTTTACAGATGAGACTGAATTACTTCTGGGATCTAACTGGACTGGAGGAAGAAGAAGTAAGTCTTTTCGCTCTGTGCTAATTCACTGTATAAATTATTTTATATCTGAAGATATGCATGATACTTTCTCATGAATGTTCTCCTGTGCAATGCAATTAAAAACTATAACTGGTACAGTTTTGAGTACAAATCAGTTTCGTTCAAGAAATCATCACATACATCTTAGCACTGTAATTTTAACAATTTGTGTTGAAAATGATTGTAAGATGCCAGCAGGTCATTCTTTGTTGAAAATGCCCATATGTCGTCATACAGAATATGATAACAGAATGATGTTAATACCGTGTCAAATAGATGTCACTTCATTAGGCATAACAAAAATTCTCTGTGATGATAATTCTAACATGTTAATGTAACATGAATAATATTTGCACCTAGGTCTGTCCTGCATCTATGAAACCATAATTGAAACATCCTTAGCTTCAGGTACTCACCCACAGAACTCTATAAAGCAAGCAATATGGTTGGTTGGTTACTCAAGAATATTTTTTAAGTGCTTCACAACCAATCCACAAGTCTTCAAGCTGTACCTGGGTTGACTGAAAAGTGGGAGATAACTGTTTATTAGTATTTACAACATCCTTAGGTTTGTTTTTATATTTATTCTCAGATTTTGCTTCATTTATCGTAGCATATGATCTGTTTAAATTACTGAACGTCATCAGAAGATTAATTTCTAGCACTAACTAAAATCAGTGCAGCTGCTAGCCCTAAATATCCCTTAATATTCTCTTAATATTGGAACTATGTATTTCCATTACATATGCCATAGTAACAGATGCTGCCATGGCACTGAAATAGTGTCAGATTCAGCATTGTGCTGCTCAAAATGCAAAGTAATTCAGAACTGCAGCAATTAGATTCCTTTTCAACATTACTGGTGAGCTGTGCACCTACAAAGAACAATTTGTTATGTATTGCTCTCCTCATCAACTTAAAGAGTTCTTCTATCAGATCAAGGTAGTCCTACAACTCACCTTCCAGAAACCTGACCACATTTTAATAAGTTCTAGCATAGTTTGTTAAACATCAGATCACATACAAACCTAGAACAGGGCCACTTTCTAGCCCTGTTTCTTAAGCTCAGCTCAAGTAAGATGTAGGGTACAAATAAAAGAGAAAAAAAATAAACTGGAGTCGTGAACCTCATTCTGTAGCATGGTGATTGTATTATTCCACTTTTGTGTAGTGCCCCAGTGCAGCCTTCAGCATCATCTTCAGAATAAGGGAGACCTCCAAAATATTCCTTCACTTTATTAGGTTGCTGCAACCTGCCCTATCTTGCCTCTGATCTCTCAACTTTTTCTCTACCCTCTATTCAATGATGAAGTGGATAATACTCAATGTTTTCAGCTTTTAAGGTGTGATACAAATTGAGTACTTCAGCTCATCATGTCGAATGTCATACTACCAGCTGGAAGAACAGCAATCTTGTACCTATTACATTATAAACAGAAGAAGGAGAGCAAATTCCTCTTGACTCTTCAGTGTGCTTGATGAACCTTGCAGATTTTACTGAATTTCAAGTTAATCACTTGCAGTACAAAATCCTAAGATTTCACTCAATATTTGCAAAATGCTGTGAAAGGATTTATAGAATTGTGAGGTCCTGTGCTCAAGAGTTCTGAAATGTTAAAGATTTGTGTACAGGAAGTATGAGATCAGCAAGAATCATTTGTTTATGACAAATGAAGGAGTGCCAGACACATTACAACACAAGCTGAAGATTTAGGAATGAAGAATCATAAAAATAAGGCTGGAATGGACCTTGAGGGGCCATCCCTTGCGTATGATAGGACCTGTTCTACTTATTATGAAAAGATGTTTGTCTAATTTGTCCTTAAAGAAATCCATTAGTGGAGATTTCACTTGCTCCCTAGGCAACCTATTCCAATACTAGTGATTCTAGTTCTACTCTTACTCCTGGTAAGCTTTTCCCAATGTCTAACTTAAACCTCCTTGCTAAATGTTCATTTTCCCTTGTTACTTCAGTCAAAGATAAAGACATTATCCCTGTCCTCTCTTCAGCAGAATTCAACATAATATCATATATCTCTACCACTCTCTTGATTTTTTGGAGGAACTGGCCTCTGCTTTTTCAGTCTTTTTTCTTAAATCATATTTCCTAGATTTCTTTTTATTCCTGTTCCCTTCTGGACATTTTCTACCTGATCCAGCTCTTCTGTGAAAAGTAGACCTGACATCTTGCTTAAACAGAAAGTAATTCAGAATGTAATTTTCTCATCTCTTGATAAAAAGAGATTTTATGCACTAAATTCATGGAGATTAGTATACATTTGCCTATAAGACAGATATTGACATTGTGTTTAATTAGTGTGGTAACTCCTTCAGGTAGTGAAGTCTTTATAGATGCTGAAAATCATGTTGGAAAATGGAAAATAGTGAACAGGTTAGGCTAGAAGGAAGTAGCAGGATCCTGAGGAACACTCAGGATCAGTTAACAGAGTAAGAAGGAAGGAGGCAAGATGTTCAGGAATTTTAAGGCCAGGTTGGGTTAAGCTATTTGTTATTATCAGTCTCTGTAAAAGGAAGTTGTGGAACCAAAGCATGGAGGAAAACAATCATAAGAAGTACATTGTGAGAATTATATTGAAATAAATGTATTTGGTGTAATTTTTGTGGACTCTTGACTATAAAAAAAGCAGTAAAATTACTTTCTTTAAACACACCAGGGCAGATCTTTTACTTCAAATAGTCACATGAGAGATTAGCAGCAGCAGTCTGAGTAAGCAGACTCCCTAAGGCCCAAATGCATATTTGCAGATGGCAGCTGTACAGGCTTAGAGGATGTGTTCTTACTTCTCAAATACATAGAGATAATAGGTAGCATTGGGCACTAGATTGTTAAATAGGTAATTGTCTTGAAAAACAGTTGAATGACTGATAAATAAATGAAAGAGGAAAAGAAAAACAAACAAAAAGACTAAAACCATGAAAACATATAAAGCCACTAAAATACCATGAAAAACCATTCAGCATGATCCACCAGACATGTATTTGTGAAACCCAATCAAGCAGGTTCTGCGTTTATTTGTTGGTTTGTTCTTGTGTTTATGTATTATGGGATATAGCGATCCCCAGCAATGAAGCTGAGGAAGACATATGAGAAAACTCTCTTTTACTTGTGAGAGAAAGGGTAAAGAAATACTGAGGAACTCTAATTAATTATGTGAAGTGTAGAAACTATTGGCTTCACATGAATCTTCAGAAATTGTATTTCTAGGACCCAGCATGTTCCTACTTTACGTTTTCTGGGTGGAGAGATTGTACTTTATTTTACCAACAGTCATCCACAATGGAAATGCAATTATAATAGATGAAATCTTAAATCTGGAGCAGAGCTTGGAATAATAGTAAATGGAGAGGCAGCAAAGTCCACACTAACTGAATTGCCAATGGGAGGAAACATTATTATTCAAATAGTCATGCTGTTATACTATTTCAGTACAGAGAGGAACTTAGTTGTAGTCTTTATTAGAAATGTATCTGGTAAGTTACAATTTTAAATCTTCTGCTCTGTCAAATGCTTGTTCTTTTTTTGTGAACTTCAATTCCCAATTTTCTTTCTTCTTTTTGCTATTTAATTACTTTTAGAAAATATTTATTGAACATTTAAGGAAAACTTTAAGGTTCTCTGTGGATTATAAATGAGTTAAGATAAAGCAATAAGGAAGGTAGATTGAGTAATAGCAAACACTCAATTAGCAATACGCTCAATAGCAAACACAATTAAATAGCAAACACTCTTATGAGTATTAAATATGTTTACAAATATCCCATTTTCTCCTCATTTTGAGTCATTGTTTAATTTGATCTTCTCTACTAAATTTTTTTAAATTCTTATGAGCTGATTGATTTGATGTTTTCAGCTTGTCTTCCACATTGTAAAGTACAGGTATGGACTCCTTTCCTGAATTTCTAACCGTATCTACTAAAACGGGCAGTATAATGAATTTTTGCTTGTTTAAAAAGAGGAGAGAAACACAGAGTCTAATAAAATAACTGTGTATTCGTGGTATAGCCCTCTTGGAAAAAGTGGTCAGTGATCATAAAAGGAAGATGTGTAGCTAAAATAATGTGTGTTGTCTCAAATCCTTCATCTTCACTACTTCTCTAGTTTTTTGTACCAATGAGATCTATGTTTTAGATTGCTTTTCCCGGATGCATTATCTCACACGTTTTCCCATGCCTATTCTGATTTTCTTGTTGGACTCATCTTTCCAAATATTTTTGACCTCTGTATTATTATCTTTCTTTGGGATTCATCTTCAGTCATCTTCATTAAATTTCTGTTAACACCGATTGTTTCATGCCACTAGGATAACCACGCTATCCCTGATCTTCTGGACAAGTCCATTAGACATTAGATTTAATAATGTTATGTTTAAGAGGAGGAGAGTTTTATTTAAGTAGTAGGAAGGAAAGAACATTGAAAAATGGATGTTATCCCCCAGGCCTTAGGGGAAAGTATCTGGTGTCATCTGTTGCTCTACTAAAATATATATATATATAAGAAGCCATGCTTTAAACATGCTTTGATTTGTAAACTGAAAGAAACAAAGCAGATGATAACTCCACTGCTTGCAAAGGTGTCAGTAGAGATATATGATTATGTTTGTTTTCATTTCAACGGTGTTTATGTGGAGAAGTGTGACAGTGTGCTGGAGCTCTAGTTCATTTTCCTTTTTTACTTCACTTCTATTAGACATATAAGAATGTTCTCATATCACAGAATCACAGA